>JAUZSU010163584.1:0-13653 GCA_034780255.1 Parotocinclus maculicauda | reverse complement strand
TCAGGGTCGCTGAGGCATGAGGGCTTGACAGGAACTAACCCTAAACAGAACAACAAACCATTCATAACAGTGCAAGCACACACACACACACACACACACACACACACACACACCATGTATTTGAAATGTGAGTGGCAACTAAAATACCCAGAGGAAACTCACACAGACATGGGGAGAATATGCAAATTTCACACAGGCTGAGTTTGAGCTGGAAACCAAACCATGGATTTCTGGAGCTGTGAGGTGACAGCACTACCATCGCACTGTCAATATACGTTTATACATTATTTAGTATAAAGTTTGTCTATACTAAATATTTTACTAATTTGCTTCAACACTCTTATGAAGCACTGAAGTTGGATAATAAGCCCATGCCTTTAGTATTCTAAGTAATGTCAAAATGTCTGCCAGCTACATTTTCCATCAAAGTTTCTTTATGGGCTTTGCTTTAGGAGTGCAGAAAGTTGATGAAATTACTTGACGCTGAGGTGGACAACTGTAAAATCATCCCAACCCATTCTACTGCCACTGTTTGTCTATGGTTTTGTGGTTCCCAAAGTGGTGAGTTATTATGGGGGGTGGCACAGCAAGGCTAAAAATAGATATAAAATGCATGTCCACTGTAAATGTGATTTGTCACTTTAAATTGTGTTGTTCAATAAGAAGTTGCAATTTTGAATAAATTAAAATGTTTAAATAAATTATATTGGTTGGCTACAAAAGGTTGGTACTGCAGAAAACATCTGGGAATCGCTGGTCTATTGAGATCCCATGAATAAATGCTTTGTTATAAACCTGCTAGTAAGGGGTGAGCTAAAATGAAAGAGACTACGGTACTAATTAGAAGAGGTGTTTACAAACTTAGAGATATATCATATAGTGTATGGTAAGCATACTGTAAAACTAGGATGCAGATGCAACCACGGCCGGGAATTAATCACCCATAAAACACATACACACTCTTCACAGCCTCAGCTTTCAGACAGCATGAAAGAGCAGATGGAGTAGAAACGGGTATTCACACTTCCCCTATCAAGGAGAGATATTCATCTGGATTTATGTGATACTAAATGCTCAATTTGGTCCTCTAATATCGACATTTAACTACTAAGAATAAGACATAATAAAGATGGGAGGGGCACCTTTTGCCTCACGCAGTGCAACTTTCCTTTGTATAGAGTTGACCAAGTTATTGATTGTGGCTTGTGGAATGTTGGTCCACTCCTTTTCAATGGCTGTTAGTGGATATTGTCAGGAACTGGATTACACGTCGTATACACCGATCCAGAGCATCCCAAACATGCTTAATGGGTGACATTTACCCATTGTATGAGGGAGTATGGTTGCAATGCAAGAACTGGGAGGTTTTTAGTTTCAGGAATTGTGTACAGACCCTTGCAACACAGGGCTGTGCATTATCATGCTGCAACATGAGGTGATGGTTCTGGATGAATGGCACAACAATGGGCCTCAGGATCTTGGCACGGTATCTCTATGCCATCAATAAAATGCACCTCTGTTTGTTGTCAATATCATACGCCTGCCCACATCATAACCCCACCACCACAACAGGCTACTCGGTCACAGTGTTGACATCAGGAAAACCACTTATCCACAAGCACACCTCCAACGTACATCCATATCACATCGTATGTCCATACACCATCAAATGTGAGCTTGCCTGAGCGAATGTGAGCTTGCCTGAGCGAATGTGAGCTTGCCTGAAATGGTTTTTAACAGTTTGTGCAGAAGTTTTTTGGTTATGCAGACCGATTATTGCAGCAGTTGTCCAGGTGACTGGTCAGATGATTTTGGAGGTGAAGAGGCTGGATGTGGCGTTCCTGGGCTGGTGTGGTTACAAGTGGTCTGCGGTTGTGAGGCTGGTTGAATGTACTGCCAAATTTACTGAAATGCATTTGGAGACAGCTAATGGTACAGAAATGAACATTAAATTCATGGGCAACGGCTCTGGGAGACATTTATACAGTCAGCATACCAATTGCAAGCTCTCTCCAAACTTGCGACATCTGTGGCATTGTTGCTGTATGACAAATCTGCACATTTTAGAGTGACCTTGCATTGTGGCTAGCCTAAGGCATACCTTTGCAATAATTATGCTGTCTGGTCATTATCTTGATATGCCACACCTATGAGGTGGATAGATTATCTTGTCAAATGAGAAGTGCTCACTAACACAGATTAACACAAATTTGTGACCAATATTTGAGAGAAAAAGGCCTTTTGCGTACATAGAAAAAGTCATAGAACTTTGACTTCAACTCATGAAAAATGGAAGCAAAACAATAGAGAATAGGATTTAGTACCTGCACATATTACACACACATGATTAAAACCTGCTGCACTTCTGACCCCATGAAAACTTTTCCAGCCAGACAGCCTCTGTAAGGTGATGTTTCTCTCCATTATTCTACCAAAAGCAAAAACAACAGATCATTAAAAATTTCAGTGTATTATACAGGAGAATCCTGACAAAACACATACCAGCCTATTTGTGACACACCCTCCATACTACAGATATGCTGCTCACAAAAATTAGGGGGCATTTCAAAATGAAATATCCTAATGAAACATCTCCTAATTTTTGTGAGCAGTGTATAATTACGCCTGTACCCACTCACCTTTCATAGTTTAGCATTTGCAGGTAGTGATGTTCACTGAGTAAAAAACACAAGCTGCACAGATGAAATTATTATATTTAACAGTTAAATGTTGCAGGGTCCTGCAATTATAAAAGAACATGATGTAGCTGCTGCAATTATTTTTCTGAGACGTGCCACATAACATAGATAGTGTACTGTTGCAAGACCCAATTAATCAGAAAGGATATTTACATATTTTGAAATATGAATTAAGGGCCTTGCTCAAATCACAGCTTGGGGTACATGGAGTTCTTCAGGTCAGTAGTCAGTTGTAAAGGCTCTAAAAAATAATGTGACAATTCCAATTTGCAAATTAATTGTATTGTTTGTTCTGACTTCATTATGCTGAAGTATGGGTGTGAATTTCCTCTGGCTATCTGAATGTCTGAGTCTCTTGCTGTCTTCAAAAGGCACCTAAAAGCTCACCTCTTCACTTGATTTTGATTGTGTTCTTAGACGTTTGCTTATTTGTACTAACGTACTAAAAAGCACCTTTGTATGTTGCTCTGGATAAGGGCGTCTACTAAATACTGTAAATGTAAATGCATAAGTAACACTACTTATGGTACATGGCAGATTTAAATACAGGAATTTTCTTCTGAACATATTTCTATTGTATTTTGTTCACAAGCCTCTAGTATAGTAGCAGTAGAAATTGCTTTTGTTCACAAATAGCAGAGAATGTAATTTCCTTTCAGACTATAAGCAGTGATTTGCCTTTCAACATAAAGAGTGTGACCTTGAGAATAAGGCTTTCAATCAGACATGAAACACCTCCACAATCAGTGCTTTTTGTGTCTGGCTGCCAGATTGCTGGGGAAAACAGTGGATTTTCTTTAGGATGGAATAATCCACTTTGTAGATCCATTCTCTTAAAAACGTGTTTTAGTAAGTAAACTTCAGGCATTGCACATTTATTTTTGTTTTTGCCACATCTGAGACTTTAAAGTAATTCTGCTGGATCTGTATATTGATTTGATGTTGGTCTATTAAAGTTACTTTGACATACCATATCCTGGTAAATGGTTTGGTCCACTAAGAATACGACTGGATTATCGGTTTAGCAAATTTTTTTTTGTAGTGCTGCTCAGATGCTTCCACGTTCAGTTCACAAAGCACCACCATTTTTCACGATCCACAGTAGTGATTTCACAAACCTTAAATCGTATTGTGATGTTGGCTAACACCATATCAGGACAAAATGTATTAGGAGAAGTTATAGTGGAAGTAGTTATGAAAGTGTAGTGGGTTTTTTCAGCCCTAGTTTTCCAATTCAGGATGCAGGCATAAGTCCGTCACAGGGCTGGGTAGAATTCACTGTTCTAGCAACAAATTACTGTACAGAAATATAGCTTATTATGGCAAATAAAAATGAGCTACATGGGTAGCTCAAGTAGTGAAACTACATTTATACTTGATTCACAGTTTATCTTATGTTTTGTGCAAATTACATAATTAAATGATGGCTTAGTAAGCAACATATTATCAGTCGTTTATTACCAAACAAAAAAACATCTTTATATATATATATATTTTTTTTTTTATATATCTAAATAGTTTGAAATGTATAAGTATTCATTATTTGAAGTCGTGTCCCTATCCTACACTGCATATTATACGGCCTCTATTCACAGCAAAGGACAGATGCATTCCCCAAATGCATTCATCTCGTCATTGTAGCACAGTTGAACCTTGCACTCACATGTCTTCATTTGAATTTAGTGGTCATTCACTATAGGGGTCTTCAGAGGTTCCTATGGGGTGCACATACAATTATGGAATCCCACAGTACTTAACAGCTGGCAGCAGATATTAAAGTGTTGATAGTGTCTGTTGGCTTCCATCAAATATAAAACTGCCAAAAAACTTTGTAGCATTTAAATGCACTCACAGGTGCATCTGTTTGTGATTCCTGCACCTAATATAACTCACAGGTGCATTTGTTTGTGATATGTCTGAATATCCCACATCATGTGTTATATAAAACTGGTAATGTTATTGCAAGCAGGTAATAATCACTCACTCACTCTCATTCTGTACCAGCTTAATCCAATTCAGCAGATGAACTGGGGACTAACTGGAAGCACAAGGCTCAAGCAGGAAACACCCCTGTACACGGGGGGTGTCAGCCCATCGCACAGCACATGCACACATTTACACTATCACTGACATTGGGATACTTTCATCTACCATGTATTCAGAATGTGGGAGGTGTTTGAAGTACCCAGAGGAAAGCCACACAGACACAGGGAGATTGTGCAAACTCCACATAGGCACCAGTCTCCAGGATTTGACCAGAAGTCTGGTGTCTTGAGCTGTGATGTGACAATGTAGTGTCGCATTGTGAAATGACACTGTGCAACTGGGCTGTACCAAGAGCTAATGACATTTATCCTAAAGTAATATTTTGAATAGAGCTACAGATAAATGTAATTAACTTCTTCTAGTCAGCCACTTGTTTATAAAAGAGTGGGTGCAGTGCTGCATTATTTGTGATGCCTGAATGCTTGATCAGCCAATAATACGGCTGATAAAACCTGACTGCTGTGCTTTTTCTGTACCTCAATGATCATACATCAACTTCGAACCTCCCCCATGAGCAAACCATCAATTTCTTTACTAATTCAAATCATGTAATATTAACCAGTGCAAATTCCTGAAAGGTTAGAAATCCAGTGGATATTAGTAGTAAGAGAGAGAGAGAGAGAGAGAGAGAGAGAGAGAGAGAGAGAGATGGGTAAGGGAGAGGGTAGAATAATGTCTTTGCTTTAAGGAAACAAATGTTCTCTTCGGTCTTAGACTCTCACCCAGATGTCAGTGCATTACTCAGCTGTGAAGCCATTATGTAGGGTGATATAATAGTTTTAGTTTAATTGAAAAGAGTACAGTGTACAGTCAGTGTCTGGTGTCTCCTGAAAAACAAAGGAATGAGTTGTTTTAGTTTACGCTTACATACATCAGGTACATAGGACTGTTGCATCTACTTAAATAATGTGACACTTTTAAAAGTTGGAGTAGGCAGAATTAAATTTTCATGACAAGTTTAAATAAATATATCAATCTATCATATTTTTTTCCTTAAATTCCCAAGAGTTACAGCTTTTAAAAAAAGTATCTTCTGCACTGTATTCATTCTAATACTATAATATATACATATTTCAGAACAATTCACTTTCACACAGCTGTGCTAATGAACCACAAAAACTGTTTTACCACATCAACTAAGTGTTTCAAATGTCTGAACATCAGCTAGCAGTCTGTTACTGATGCTGTACATTCAAATAAACCAATATCAGTTCAAAAGTTCATTATACACACTTATTTTTGCATGTTATACTATGAGGTTCAGAGACTATTCAAGAATCACAAGGTAAAGCAGTTGTAAGCCCTTGGCAGGAAGCCAGTCCATCTCAGGTTCTGGCAGGGGTCACTGTAACAATGCCAGGGGATGATCCTCTTTTCTCCCCTTTCCTTAACTCCAAAAGCTCATAGTGCTAATTTTTACTCTTAACTCCTATCTAGAAGCTAGACATTGGTTCATGTAGCTTGCTCATCTTAACAAATTCACCTTAACATTTCTTTTTCAATTGCCCCTAGGGGATGAATAAAGTTTTCTGAATCTGAACTCAGTCACGTAAGGTTTTTGTAATGTAAAGGGGATTATTGTTGATTTATTTACTTAGCTGCTTCCACTGATTCTGATGGCATTAACTGAATATGGCTGCCAGTATGCAAACAGAACAACACCCATCAGGATACATTAGGCCCACAACACAAGCAAATCCTGTGTCATTGTTTACCTGTGGAAGATTACACCTGGGTCACATGCAGCTCAGAGTGTTAATGTGGTAATACACCTTTATTATGGCAATCAACAGTTGGGCCAAATTTTTCTCACAGTACACTTGTCCTTGCCATAACTGATTAACTGAGTCATATATGGGGCAGATCTTTAAGATGGAGAGCCTTTAAATCTCTGGAGAGTGATCAGTAGAATTTATAATTTTCAATAGATTTAGATTTGATAGATCCCAGCAGTGTATCACCAATGCTGGATAAAGCAACTGTGATAGTTTCTAGGGGCTTGCATCTTCACACTTTTATGTTGTTTCCAGGATGCCACTGTTCAAAGTTCCAGGCTTGAATGCCAGTACTGGTGCTTACTGGAATTGCATTCATACTGCTCACTCATAATTTCTCCTTAATAATATCTGCCAAACAGTCATCTAAGAAACATGTAATGTGTTCTTCCTGTAATGTTGAATAAATATTTTATTCAGCTTCATATATAATAGTCCTCCTTACACATAAACTCAATTATTATTCAGTTGCATTTACCATTTATAATCACATTTTGTCTTGTTGCATTCCTACAATGAATATAATAAAGATATAAATATATAAGTAGTCTTAAATCTTTATCCAACCCAGAAAAAAAGCCCAGACAAAATGAATTTGAAATTATTACATTTTAAATGTAAAAATTAGGAAGCCCTTGCTTACATACTGCATGTCATGCTCACATAGCCTGAGCCAAATGGGAAATTGACTAGACACTGTTTGTAAAAGATCCATTTGTAGCTTACTTAATAGACAACAGAGCAGACAGACCTGCATTAACATGAAAACAGCAGATGTTAATACTAGACAAGAGTAAGGAATATTAACCAGCCAGTCAATCTAAAGTATGGTACCAATAGCAAGGGTTAAGACTGGTTCATAATCATAAGACTAGACCATCAGGGAACAACCCTGGGCATACTTTTGGTCAAATCTTAGGGAAGCAAAACAACCTTTTTACCCTGGCCAGGCTGTGGAGGCTACCTCAGAATTCATTGAGCACAGTCACACCCTGGACAGCACAAGTTTATTGCAGTTGCACAACCAGACTTTCACATTGCAAACATCACCTGCTATTTGTACCCAGGCCACAGACACTGCAGTTTCAAGCAGCTTGCTACAACTACTAAGCCTGTAGACGAATGGTTAAACCCTGAACCCTGATATATGTTCAAGCTACAGTAAGTATAAAAATCTGGTCGTGTTGACTTCTAGACTTTGTACTGCCTTGCTCAGATGATATACTGTTTATGAGGGGAAAATGCTATGTTATAATGCTCCTGGAGATGTCCAGGCTTATTAGGGGACTGTGGTAGTCTAGCGGTTAAGACCCTTAACCCACCACTGCTTAAATTGTAAGACTGTATGAGTTGTAAGTCGCTCTGGAAAAGGGCATCTGCTAAATGCTATAAATGTTAATGAGAATATATTGAGTATATCCCATCCCTGCATCAAATATAATACTCACAAAAAATTCAAAATGAAATGCCCCCTAATGAGATATCCTCAATTTTTGCGAGCTTAGAACTTAGAACCTCCACTACTACACACTACAATGCCAGATTTTCTACTACTACAATTAAGTTCCAGTGATGACAAATAAGGTGCCATGATTGTGTTAAACGTCAGATTTGTAAGGGTGTATGCAAATCATCATGCAAGTACCAAATGAGGGCATCAAACCAGTATTTCTCCAAATTCCTCTCAACTCTTAGTCCATACCTGTGTTAGTTTCCAGGTCAATTTGGCACAAAATAAATACAAATCTGTGATATATGATTATACCTCAGAATGTATCTGCTTGGTTACCACTATTTCTTATACAAATTAGAAATGAATATCTGTGACTTGCCAGGGTTCATAAATCTGACTGACAACCCTACACTTTCTAATCAACAGTCCATACTACTAGGATATCTTCTACATATACGGAAATATATGAACTTGCATTTAACTGACCCTCTGAAAAAAAACCGAAAGTAAACACAAACCATTGGGTTGTTTTACGTCAGTCTTTCATAACCACAGGGTTCAGAAGTAGAGGGCCTCATTAAAAAAGGCAAGCTCAAGTAATAATTGCTATGCATGTTCAGTGGTACATTGCAAAGCGGGCTGTCACATCATGTTTACTGTGTGAAACTGTCATTCAGGGCTTAACCCATTGACTTGGAAGGTTACACATGCTTGCCTGAAATCTTCATGCCTTCAAATCTGCCTACACTGATAACTCTAATCCCACTTACGTAACATAAATTTATGGTTGTCATGGGGACAAGAGGAATCCATAGCCTGACTTTATCATTGATCATGGTGGGAAAAGAGTGTTTGATATGATCATTAGACTGTACCACAGATCATTATGAACGAGGTGAAGACTTTGTTCAGGCTAGCCACATTTGCATAATGGAGTGCCCTAATGTGAAACAGGGAGATTCTGAACATCTTGATCTTAACAGGGTATGGTTTAATCACTGGATTGATTTATGGAAATTTGTGAAAAATTTGTATGAAAAAAAAAAAGTCGAGACGAGGGCAATTTAGAGCTTGTAGTGAATTAAAAAACAATGTATTATGTGATGTCAACAGGTGATTGTAATCATGATTTTGTGTAAAAAATACCAAACAAACAAAAAAACATTTGATGAGCAAAGGTGGGCAGGTAATATCCAGCAGTCAGCAAATGCAAAATTGTTGAAATGTTCAAAAACAATGTTCCTTAAAGAATGATTGGAAGGAATTTACATATTTCAGTCCTAACCTGGACTTAGATTTCACTCACTTTGCAGTTACTTGAAAAATGCATGGACGTTTCTGGAAGATATCTCATCTTGAAGGAATTAATGTTGCTCTAAAATCTAAGCACTTTTCTGCATTAATGCTGCCATCACAGAATTGAAAAATTTGCCAAGGGCACTGACCCAACCCCATACCATGACAGACCCTGGCTTTTGGACTTGTAGCTGACAATAGCCAGGATGGTCCCTTTTGTCTTTGGTCTAGAGCACACAGCGTCCATTTTTCATCTTCTATTGGCTCAAGAGCATCTAGGATATATGTCAGACAGTGGACGCATGTATTGTCATCAGACAAATCAGTATTCCAGGTTTTTCTTTTCTGTTTTTAGGTTTTACAGATTATCTTATGTAAAGTTTTACATATGAGATTAAATCAGATTAAAACTGATTACATATGACATTATATGAGTATATACAGAAAAGTAATCCTTGTGATATACTGGTGTATTGTCCTATGGCATGTTTATGCTTGCAATTTAAAGATAACCATTTTTAAAAAAGCATTTGGTTTTATACTACACTGCTATTACTTTTCTTTTTCACTTTTGTTGTATTACTGTATTGGAGAGATGCCATGCAGAATTTCATTATACTTGTGTATAGTGACAAAGATACACAGTAATATTCTATTATAACACTTGTGAGTTTCCTTCATTTCCTTTCTATATTTATGGTAATGTCTATGGTAATGTGTGTGGTGGCTATGTTAATGTGAAATCTCAAGAAATAGTAGCTACTGCGTGTTAAGGACCCAAATAAAACAATAAACTATAATTGGATGAAAACATGAATCCATTGCCAAGCATGTATATTTCATTAACACTTGTTTAGCATTTTCGTACGCACTGCTCAATCAACTGCACTCATTTCTGAATACTAGTAAGCATGAGATGCTGCAAAAAAGATAAATGTGGTAAATTATGAGTTTGCGCAGTGTGACACTACAAGCAGAAATGAAACTTGTCAAGCTTGCATGCTGAGAACATCTGTTCTAAATTTGCATTTGTATATTTTGTCATGTATTTTTAGTCACACAATACTATTTTGGTTGAAATTGGGATTGTCTGTTTCAGTGCATGGCAGATGCAGTATAAATACAAATTTAAGGCATGTTCTTGCCCCTGTGAGAATAAATGGTGTGCATGAAATGGTGTGCAGAAATTACTATCTAACAAACAGTTATTCTCTTGAGCTAGTAGCTCAAAAAGAGATGACAATTTGAGTCTCTTGTGTTCATGTGTCTTTGTAACATGAAGGAAACAGGGTATCTGAAGCTAGTGAAGGTGAGTGGGGAAAAAAGAACACAGATACAAAGGGCGCAGATGTAGAAGTATGTGTGGATAGATGCTGGTATTTGAGTGATCCTGATCCTCATTATACAAACTCAGTAGCCAATAACTGGGGGCTGTGTTTTCCCTTCAGAACAGAGATGATGTACGTGGGGATGTGAATCTGCATTGGCCAAGCAGAGGACTCCGGTGTTAACCAGAGATGAGATGCACTATCAATCTTTGGTAAGCCAAAGGAAAGTTGTTACTAGTAAGAATATATAAAATTGACACATATAGGAATTCATATGTAAGGATAAGAAGGGCAGTGGGAAGAGGGAAAGAAAGAAAATGAAATTCAGGATGGAGAGTTGCTAATGGAGAGTACTATTCATTTTACAAATAGAATTCAAAAACAGTTCAGAAATGTGTATTGCAAAAGATACTGCAGTCATATGTGCATGCATTAAAGTGCTTATACAATAGTTATAATGCTTTTAATAAATATACCCAATTGTTTACCCAATTTAAACCTAAAGAAACCAGGTAACAAAGAATAATGTCTTCAGGGTGGGTCCAGGTCCAAAATAAAGAACAAAAGACCTGCTAAACAAGAAAACTAGTATCTATTAAAATAACAAAAAAACAAATAAATAACTATCGTAAGCCTCCTTTTACACACAAATCAAAAAGTTGACAGAGAACTTAAGCCCTAACAAATAGGTCACACGGTCAATAACCACCTCTTACAACATCTACAGCAAAGAAAGCTGTTAGACTATAATATTGCACTCACATGTCAGAATTAAGTAACATAATTAAACTATTTTGTGTTTGTTCATCTGGGTTTAAAATACCCACAAGACTGGGTGGTTGATTTCCTATTCATTATTGTCCACTTTACTATTAAGCTACACAAGCTTATAATAACTGCACAGCATGATATTCAGAGAACTTCTGTTTGTACGTCTGGTCAAGTGATAGATTTAGAAAGGTAGCAAGTGAGCAATATTAATTGCATGGCGCATTTCATACACTTGAGAAATTTAAAGTGATTAACTGACATATACTGGTGCTTGAAAGATTGGGAACCCTTCACAATATTCTGGATTCCTGTATAAATATAACCTAAACATTCAAGTATTCAAATATTCAAGTCCTAAAAGTAGATAAAGATAAGAGAATTGAACAAATTAGACCAATATTGTACTTTGTCATTTATCTGTTGAGGAAAAAAATCCAGTATTACATATGTAAACCTTGATTTCAATATCTAGTGTGAACTTGTGTGCAGCTGTACTTGCAAATAAACTGTTGATCAGTCCCTTACATCAGCTTGGAGGCACATAAGCCAACTTCTCCTGTTTTCATTTAAACAAAAACATGTTTTTTAAAGAGCATTTTAGATCGCCTAAGTGCCATGTGAAGAGCGGCAGTATTTCTTTTGGAAACCTCATGGTAAACTCATGAACATTAGACAATGTGTGTGAGGTATTTAGTTGCTTAGAAGTAATCCTTGGTTAATTTGTGACCTCATAGATTATGACATGCAGTGTTTCTTTATTGACCTTTTTAAGAAATTTAGATTTTGAGTCCAAAGTATTTAGAGATGGTTTTGTCATTTTTTTCCAGCCTCGTGAGCATCAGCAGCTCTTTTTCTGCGGTCCTTATAAAGCTTTATTGTTTGCACCATGATACACCACTTTTTGAAGATCAGACTCTGATAGATCCCTAATCTTTAAATACAATAGTATAACCACACATGCCTGATTGCCATTCCATCAAAACAAAAAATATTTTTCAAAAAATTTACTTCTAATCCTAAGAATATGTTCCACATACTTTTGCCACCCTCAGATAGGTAATACGGGACCATTTTCCTCACTAAATAAATGGCCAGGTATAATATTTGTATAATTTCTTTAATTAAGCTCTCTTCATATGCTTTTATGACTTCTGAAAATGATCGTTGTGCAAACGTATACAAATAATATTAGCGTTCTGACACTAAACCTTAAATTCAGATTAGACACAGATGTGTGGGCAGAGCTGACAGGATATACAGGATGTGTTGTTGTGTTTATTCTTTGTGTTTAATAAATGCTTATTAAGAATGACACCATGACACTGCCTACAAATAGATAACATAGATCAAATATTATTGTATAGTATTAGTATTATTATTTGGCAGATATTAAGTACACATAGGGGAAATATACCTTGTTCAAAAACATGCAATGAGCTGTAAGTGGTATGAACTTGTGGGGATCTAACATAAATACAATGGTGACATTGCACACATCTCTTCTATATATAGAAAATATATAACCCTAACAGCGCCCCTCATTTTCAAATGGCTTCACGCCCCTGTTAATTATAAATAGCCTTTCCCATCCAGAAGGGCAGGAATTAATTACCACATTATGTGTGCCCAGTAATACAATCAACGTAATCAGTCTAAAACCACTTTTTTCATATGTCCTTGTGCAGAATCAATAGTTCATTCTACAGACTAACTCACAATCACAAAAGTCATGCTGAGGTGACAATTGAAAATCCTGAATAACTGAGATTGTTTTGGTGGCTCTGTTATGCTATGGGAGAGTTAAGAATATCCACAGGAGCTGTCACAAAGCTGACGTTTCAGTGTTACTATAAGAATGAAATGTGTATACTGTCCGTGTAATTAGCAATCAGTCAGCAAACGTTTAAACCACACCAGCATTAAAGTTAGGAATAGGAATCAGTGAGTGCTTGTTTGTTTGTTTGGTTTATTTAAATCAATAGCCCTGTTAACGACAGACATGTTTATATCGAAACACAAGGTTACTTTTAGGCTAGTCTTATATTTACAAAGATCAGGTCAGTTTAGGGTAACATATGTCTTTGGACTGTGGAAGGAAACTGGAGCACATGCAGACTCCATGTACAGACTCCAGATAACTGTACATGGGGCCCAAACCAAGGCAGTTACATATATATACAGGGGTTGGACAATAAAACTGAAACAACGGTCATTTTAGTGTGGGAGATTTCATGGCTAAATTGGACCAGCCTGGTGGCCAATCTTCATTAATTGCACATTGCACC
>JAUZSU010163573.1:0-13653 GCA_034780255.1 Parotocinclus maculicauda | reverse complement strand
GTCCCCACACAAACCCCTCACTCTGCAACACACACACACACACACACACACACACACACACACACAGACCTGAGTAAATACAGAAAGCTGACATAATACAGTTCTGGGCTTGGTATAAAGTACATATATTAACTTTATAACGTGTGTGTGTGTGTGTGTGTGTGTGTGTGTGTGTGTGTGTGTGTGTGTGTGTATGTGTGTGTGTGTGTACCTGACGTCAGACCCTCTGCTGAAGTGCTCATGAAACAGTTTGTGCTGTTGTTCATACACCTCCACCTTGGTTGCCATGAACACCACCTTCGCCTCCCCAGGGGGAAACTTCTTCAGGTGATGCTCACAGATCTCCAAGGCAACGATGGTCTTCCCACAACCTGCGCACCACACGGCACGTTACACACACACACACACATGTACACACACCATCTCGCGCACACACACACTGAAGGTGGTACCAGTAGGGGCGCAGATGATGGTGTTGTGCCCAGCCTTGGCATCGAGTGCCAGCTCCTTCTGATACTCTCTCAGCTTCCTCTCACACACTCCGGGTACGATACCTGCACACAGAGCGGTTACAGCTTTTAACCTTCAGTTGTTTAGGTGTGTGTGTGTGTGTGTGTGTGTGTGTAAGTACCTGCCCCCTCGCTGACCCTCATGTCGTTGCTGCTCTGCAGGTCAGATTCATTCTCTCCACTCTCTCTGTACTCGAAACGCACCGTCTCCATGGTGTCCCCTCCGTCCTCGTCCTCACACTCGTCCACACACTTCCCGTTGCTGTCTGCACACACACACACACACACACACACACACAGACTGAGTTTCCATGCAAAAGCTTCTAATAACACTAAAGTAAGAGGTCACTGTGTCTGCTGGATGAACGATTAAAGGGACTATAAGAGGGACCATTAGATGGATTTATTGATGGATGATGGATGGATAAATGATTGGACAGATGTTTAGAGGGACAAACACAGTCGAATCCGGTTAATGGGACCACATCGGGATGTGATCGTTTTGGTCCAAATAAGTGAATAAAATTACACGTATATAATAGGATTTGTTTCGCTACTTAAGGATTCGGTCCCATTAACCGGTGGTCCTATTAACCGGATTCGACTGTACATGGGTGGACAGACGGTTGAAGAGATTATTAGATATATGGACGGTTGGATTATTAAGAGGGGCGATTAGTCGATTCGTTGTATGGATAACTAGATGGATGGATGATTAGATGGATGGATGATTAGATGGATGGATGATTAGATGGATGGATGATTAGAGGGATTAATAGATAGATGAATGGATGAAGAGTTGGTTAGAAGGATGACTGATTAGATGATGGATGGATGGATGATTAGAGGGATACATTATTAAATCCACAGAGGACTAGATGGATGAATGTTGGATAAGTGACTAATTAGAGCAATCATTATATAGATGGATGTTTAGACATTTGAGTGGGTGGATAATTAGACGGATCAATGGATGATCACACAGACTGATGGATAGATGATGAGATGGACGAATGGTAGACAGATGATTATAAGGATGGATGGATGGATGGATGGATAATGGCTAGATGGTTGATTAGAGAAATAAATGAATACCAGACGGATGGATGGATGGATGGATGATTACCAGAACCCAGTAGGTTGAGAGCAGGTATCTGGTCACAGTTCTCCAGAGCGAGCTTCAGTGTCTTAAACCAGTTGGATTTATCACAGTGTAGAAGAAAGTCCAAAAACTGCTCACTTGCTGCAGTAGGACCCCGAGTCTCATCCACCTACCACCCACCAAACACACACACACACACACACACAATGTCTATTTATCTCCCCAATCAGAGGTTTTATCTCCCAAACTTGGGGTGTCTTTTCTTTTCTCAGCCCTGCCCTCCAGCAGGAAGCTTTGGCTCACCGCTCTGATCTCCTCACACTCCCTCTGCCTGAGACAGTCGCTCATGTGTGGGAGCAGCTCGCTGGGTTTCATGTTTCTGGTGATGGACATTCGGATTCGATCCAGCAGCTTCCTGTGATTCTGCACATCTTCCAGCTCACTGAAGTTCCACTCACAGATGGCACTGTGCAGTCCCGTGTAGTCTACACACACACACACACACACACACAAATAACAATACCATCCTGTGTTAAACCATTTAATCTGAGAAGCACGGCTACAGTGGATTCCAGGAGAACAAATTAAGGTAGATAAAGAGTAAAGGTAAAGAGTTTTGATCCGTTTTTGGGTGAACAAACCTGAAGCCTGAAGGGCATCCAGAAATGCCTGAAACCAGCCGACCTCCTCCAGCGTGTACATCTCCTCCAGCAGTATCTGAGCCGCCTCTATAACCGACTCCTTCTCCTTCGAGAGGATTCTCTGTATGGACGCTGTTTAAGAAAAGAATGGATGCTAAATATTGTAAACAATCAACAAGGTTTACTTTAATGTAAACGCTAGGCTAACATGGGTTTGGATATTAAAACAAGACCCAAAACCTTGAACTTAAGCTTTGGGAATAGAAAGATAAAGGTTTAGGAATCACTACACTTGTGTGAAAGATCTCAGACATGTTGTAAGAACATTTCTGCAAGGAAGAGATGAGAAAAATAACAAAAACGATTATCAAAATACTTTTGAAGGTTGCCTTTTAAGGGATATTCCAAGGGATAGAAACACGACCCACAAACGTCTGCACACACTTCATTTTTAACAACATTTGAGTAAATGTTTGCTAATTAACACACAAAGCTGTCTGAACTCCATAGATCATACCGGTTCTGTGATTTGTGAAATAACTCTTCAGTAAAAGTTATAAAACTCGTGCCACCATTAGACTGGACAATTTCAAACTAGGCTTCCAAAGTTACAAACATCTTCTCACAGGTGAAGATTTTCCAACCTATCAGTCAAGATTTTACACCTCCTTGTGTTGTTAAACCCTGTACTGCGCCATCTACAGGAGCGGCGCCCCATTTGAGACTTGAAAATCATTTACTATATAATGAAATTAAATATTGTGAGATTACTGCATTGATTCAGTTTATTTTTGATTTACATGCAAGGAACATTGTTTAATGTAGGCATTGCCATAGCAACAACACATGAATTACACATGTGTTTTTAATTCTTAAGTCTAGGTGTTGTCTTAAATTGTATGCATGTGTTAAAGGTACGTATTAAACAGGGGGCAGAGTTAGTTACCAGTTACCTCTTCTTAAATCCTTTTTTTTAAAATTGATTATTGCTTAGAACATTTTGTCCTTTTGTACTATTTGAAGTCTTTTAAAGGTTAACGAAAAGCTTTCCCTCTGTAGAGGCGCAAGGACAACATTTAAAGGCTTAAACCCCCTAATCAATCGGTTTTGGAGCGTGTCTGTGTGTCTGTCTGTTTTTGTTCCTTGATGGAGTGGTGCAGATGGAGCTGCTTTGATTTACACCTCTGTAAAAGAAGAGAAGAACCTGGACCTTCTGTACAAATACCTGGTGCATAAACTTTACAGTCTGGAGTTCACGTCCCCGGCCTTAGTGGTGGAGAAAGATGCCGTGTTCATGTAAGACACGTAGTTATAAAACATTTAACGAAACGTTTAACGAGAACCCTAACGAGTTCCTATGGGTTGCCTGCAGTCCGTCCGGCTGGGACAACGAAAAGAAAATCTCCATCCTGCATGAAAACTTCTCGACAGTCCGACCAGAAGATCCGTTTGAGGATTTTATCATCAGACCTCCAGTACGGAAGGTGAGACAGAACCAAGTCCTGTTAGAAAATCCTAAACCATCCCAAACCCTAAACCTGGAACTCTCTCTGTTTGATGGTGTTTAGCTGGTGCATGATAAAGAGATAATCGGTGAAGATGATCAGGTCTTCCTCATGAAGATACAGGTCTGGATTAAACTTATTTTAATCGTATTTAAAGTCAAGGATTTTATGCTCGTTTAAAACGATCTGGGTTGGGTTTTTTGACAGCAGAGGTGGGCGCCCCTAAGTGCAATAAGCGCATGATATTTTAAAATGTTTTAGACACTAAAAAGGTTGCACCCTGAATAAATGTATGTTTTATGTATCCATAAATTATGCATCTTGTTAAAATAAAGTTAATAATGAACATTTAATTATGTATATTTTTTTAATCCTATAGTCATTGTTAGCCAAGCAGCCGGTCACACCCGCAAGAGGAACGGTGAGTGAATGTCTTAAAGCTGGATTCACCGAAAAGCTTTTTTAAGAAAAAACCTGCAAAGATTCTTAAGACAAACAGTTTGTAAGAATGTTCTTAAATACAATTCTCTAAGAAAACTAAAGTTCTCAAATATATTTCATACATTTAGAATGTGTATTTATTTTACTCTGCTTCGAGGGAAAAACATCAATCCGAGCATTCCATAAATCATAAATTTAACAAAAAAGAAACCATGATGATGATTCTGATCCTCCTTGGAAAAGCCGATAATTGTGGGATGACATGAGAAATGTTCTGTAAATTTTAATGCTTATTTTGTTGACGAGAGTAAAGATACTGTAAGGTTTAGAAAAAATGGAGAAGGGTTTAGGAGAAATTTAATAAATTATTTGAAGAAAAAGTCATAGCCTCATTCTTGAGAAAAGTTTAATGAAATAAGAAAAACACATGTAAGGTTTTCTTTTCTAAGACTTTTTTTATTTATATATATGGAAAAAAAGATGAAATACCATAGCAACCACCTAATAACAACCACCTAATAACAACATATATATTTATATATATTATCTGTTTTTAGACCTGAAGTCCAGGGTCCTACAAACCTCTTCAAAACTTTTAAACTCCTTTCTTAAGGACAACGTTGAAATTGAACAGCCAAACGGTGCCATTTCCAAAGTTTAAAATCCTTTTGATTAAAGATCGTTCTAATAAGAAGTTTGTAGCAAAGCTGGGGATTTAATCTGAGCTTTAGATTTGGGTTTGGATTGTTTGAGAGGCGCAGGGCGAATCATCTGAGGTTTACTTAAGATAATGTTTGCAGGTTATTTTTCTTAAGTACGCTTTTTTGAATCCAGAGTTCTGTCCATCACATTCTGTCACTAAATACAGAAATAATCATTTTAAGTATTATAATAACTCTAAAATCTTGTCCCTCTGTGTGTTAGGAATCTCCTGCACGGACAGCATCTGCTTCTCCTGGGGGGAGAACAGGACGGTCTGGACCTACAAACGTAGCGAGCGTGTCGCCAATGACCGCCGTGAAAAAACCGGATCCCAGCATGAAAGGTGAGATTTAATTCCTGTTTGTTTCTAATCTTTATCCATTATAACATCACTGTAATGGCTCTAAATGTCGTACTCCTGTTCTCAGAGCCCGTTCAAATTCTGTTAAAGTCCCAGGGTCAAGTTAGATTTATTTCCATAGAGCTTTCTATAAGGGAGTTGTCTCAAAGCTTCTTTATTATCTTATAAAGCCAATAGCTTAGGGCGACAGTGGAAAGGAAAATCCCTATACATTATAAGGAAAAAACCTTGGGAGGAACCAAGACTGAAAAAGAGACCCAACCTGTTTGTGTGGGTTACAGTCCTGGGCAGTTCCAGCTGGTGCTCTTATAAAGTTGTGGTCTTGTCTGTTTGGTTTAAGTCCTTTTTCTGTCTGAGCTTCAATGGTTTTATTCATTTATTTATTTATTTTTTTTTACTTGTTTTGTTCTTCCTTTTCGGGGTGTTCTTTGGGGTGACACTTTTTGGATCCTGTACCCACTGTGTAGGTGAAAAGTGCTAAAGAAATCTATTGAAACCTCTCCAAATATTTTACAATATGATGAACAATTGTGCCCTCTGGTGTTTTGAAATTGAATTGCATCATTGGGATGTTGCAGTAACTTGCTTGTTTGTTTTTTAGGTGCTGAAGCAAATGAGGGTGTTTTGGCAAACTTTTTTAACAGCCTGCTGAGTAAAAAGTCTGGAACTTTGGGGAGCCCGGGAACAACTGGGTCAGCCGTGCAGGGATCAGCCAAGAAAACGGGTACGTGTACACACGCACATAATAATCATTTGTACCAATAATCTCACTTTAGGATGTAAGGTAAACTTCCAACTTTAATATTAAATATTTTGTTTTGATAAATCTCCAGAAGCCCTGTGATAGATCAACACTTGGCTCCATAGCAACCAACTAGTAACACCATAGCAACCACTAAGAAAATACCTAGCAAAACTATAACATCCATTTGGGATACCCTAGCAACCTTCAATTCAATTCAATAACAATCATCTGACCAACTATAGCAACAACCCAGCAACACCAAAGAAAAAAGATGAAATACCATAGCAACCACCTAATAACAACATAACCAAATGAAATGGTATAGCAACCACCTAGTAATGCCATATCAAAAAGCTGGGACACCAAAGCAACCACCCAGCAACCCTATATCAACCACCTGGTATATCAAAGCAACACCACAGCAACCCCCTATATTCATCACATCTACTTTACACGACGTAGCTACAGAGCATTAGTAACATTTGAATTTCCTAAACACAGCATGCATGTTTCAAAATGAAATGTCTCCTCATGTTGAGCTGCTTTCCCTCTGTCCATGAAAACTTCGGTCAGTGGTCAGACCCAGGAGCTTGTGAGGCAGCTCGGGTGTGGCAACAAGAACCAAAACTAGTTCCTGAACTCTGGGGGTGCCACGACTTTCTCACAGGGGTCTGGGCTTGGCTTCAGAACTGTAAAGCCTTATACATAAACCTGGTACCAGTTCTGGCCAAACTGTGAGTGTGTGAGAGAACTAGCAGACAATACAGGAGGTTATGTTGGTGTTGTTCTCTCTATTCTCTCGAAGGGCAGAAGCCGGCTCTGAGTGACGTTCAGGCCGAGCTGGACCGCATGACGCAGAAATCCGACTCCATCATGTCCAATCACAGCGAGGCACCGGAGGACAAGGCCTAAACATTGACACACACTCCAGAATACAGAACATGAATCATAATGACCAAATGCCCTATGAGTGTGTATGAGTGTGTATGAGTGTGTATGAGTGTGTATGAGTGTGTATGAGTGTGTATGAGTGTGTATGAGTGTGCACTTAAAGTCTGGGATTTTTGGGGACTGCAGCAGGATTGTAATATTCACTTACAGACTTTATTACCGTGGTTATTTGATTTCAGTGAGGCTTAAACAATTTGTGTGTGTCACACACGTTAGTCAGAGCACACACTGCACCATGCTGCTGTCTCTCTGCTTTACCTGATGGACGGTTGTGGATTTAAAAGGAGAAACGTGTTTTTAATAGAAGAGCGATGTATTGACGGTATTTATATGTAACGGCTCGTTTTCTCACTCTGACGTTTAAAGCTTTTCCGCTTAACGCTGCCGACGTCATGACACTAATCCGATGGTCTTTTCTGTAACCTGTAAATATGCACAGACATAGAATTTGCTATGTTCTTTTTTTTGTATAAACTTAGAAACGATTAAGAAATACTCGTTAGACGGACGTAAGTATTGGCGGGTAACGGAGCGCTTGTTTTTTGGTTTTGTTTTTGTTTTTTTTTTTCGTTTCATCGACTCCCAAAGTGCCTGTTGTAGAGGAATTGCACTGTAGCACCAACGGTCCTCGCTTCCCTCTTCTGGTTTTCTTCTATGGTGTTTAAGCTCATCCTGCCTTTGTTCCTGTATCCATTTTTGGAGTTTGTGTAGCCGCCCCGTGTTTTTAGTGCTGCTCACACGTCTGTATTTGAGACTAACAAATCTAAAATGGAACAGAAATGGAAAATTGTCCCTGTAAGTTATTAAAAAAGCAGGTTAATATCCTAACAGAAATCATCCCACCCTGTAATTTCTCTCTCTCTGTCATTCTCAGGATTGGAAAAATTGTTCCAGTCACAGTTTATCAACATTCCTGATCACAGCATTACTGAATCCTGTTCAGTTTGAAACTGAGTGATTATAGCAACTTTTAAAAGAACAGACAAAAAGAAAGCTGGAACCAAAGATGAACCAAACCGTGAGCGTGAGATAGAGAGAGGGAGAGAGAGAGTGGTCCCAGTCATGGCCCAGGTGCTTCTTTAGTCTGGAGAGTCCATGGTCATTCCAAAATTCATTCTTATTTCTTCTTGACTCTTTAAGGGAACGACCACACACTTATTTATGTTTGTTTCTGCACGATTTGTTTGCTGTACGTTAGGTAAACGACATGGTGATTTCTAAGACCTAAACACCTATACATTCTCATTTTTACTGCGCACTCGCAAGCACGACGTTAATGAAAGCGAGCTGGATCCAGTCACCTTTGTACTCTTTAAGCACTTCCACCAAAGCTCGTTAGTAACCTCGCCATACAGCAGGCATGCCTCCATGATTAGGCCTTCGGTTTTGGTAACGGTGTACGATATTATCACGATATCGATATAAAAAAAAAAAAGGCAGTTAGATTTAGGCGGTTTCTGCTCTTTTTGGCTCAGGTTTAATATAGGGGAAAAAAAAGTGCGAATAAAATTCGAGACGAATTCAATAAAATGGTCATATTCTTAAAAAAAACCCAGCTGTAATGTTATAATGTCAGTCCTTTTGAAATTCTCCTCGAAATATCGTGATCGCATCGTACAACTGACACTGGCTGTATGCGTTTGCTCTATTACGCTTTAGAAATGAATTTACTTTAATTTACACACATGCACTTCAATAGCGAGCTCTCTTTGCCGTGCAGCTGCAAAAATGCCATTAACCACAGACTGTATGTTCAAATTTAGATCAGAGTCTCTGGGCTTGAGCAGACAGATTAAACATTGTTAAATGTTGTGTGTGAGAGTATTGAGCACTTCCTTGTGTAACCTGTTTGTTCTTGTATGGGATTATCAGACGTGTCTATGAACTGTGCAGCTTCAGCACCACACACTCGCTTTTCTTATCCGCCAGTAACATAAATGGAACGCTTCAATAAAACATCCAGACTACACCCAGTGTGTGTGATCTTTATTCAGTTACTTCATTCAGCACTACAGAGCATAATATCATTAAACGATTCAGAATCTGAAGGAATTTCAGTCCCAAAAAACACAAACTGAAGAGGGGTGATCTGTCTCTGCTCCCTCAGATGGCACAGCATGAAGAACGGTCGTTCATCAGTAGCTGATAGAAGCACATGGGTAAGGGATTACTTTATCAAACCTTTATCAAGCTCTATAATACAGAGTTACATTCACAAATACCACTTAAAACTTCCTCATATTAATATTAAACCCCACCCACTTCTCTGGGCTCGGAGGCATCTAGGATGGTGCTGAGGAACATGTTCAAAAGGTAGGTTCTATCATGGTATGGGGCCAGGTCAGGGCTCATTTAGACTTCTGTGACTTCCAGGGATGTCCATGCATTTATAACAAGCCACATCAGATAAAGTAACTACGGAATATGCATCACCCATCATAATTATTTTACCCATTTATAAAGATGTGGAGTAGTGGCATGGCGTGACATGGAGGAACCAAACAGAGACCAAAGAGGAAAGTTCTGCAACAGTTTGATTACTTTTTCGTCAGTTTATCAGAGCAAGTTGATGAGAGAACATTTCTCTTCCCAGAACTGCCAGCTGTTAGTTGATAATCATCAACATCCTCCATGCTGGATATTAAATAATTGTGTTTTAAGATCAGTTTGGGAAATGAGACTGACATTTAGGGACTCGGTAAACATTCCCTTTATTGGCACGGTGTAATGTACAATCCGCTGTGCTGCAATGTTCTATCCACGCCGCGTCATCAACCTCTCAAAAAGGGCCGGTGAGTGCAATATCCATCATGAGATAACAACGGCGTGCAATTTACATTTTGATTAGCACTGAATTGTTCATAAAGCAGTCCGCGGGGGCCGACAATCAGCAGGAGAAATAACGCTGTAATGTCGTGTGGTGAAACTCACAGAGATTGGCGTTTAACGTTGATCGATCGCGGCACATCACTGATAGATTACACAACCTTTCTTAAAGAGCAGCACGGCAGGAAAATGTCATGCGTATCACAGAGGTAACCCTCTACACAGCTCCCTCATTTGGACGCAAGTATTTTTCACCCGGTTTTGAAATAATATTTTGACTAAATGGTGCAGATGAAGAAAATTAAGGAGAACATGATTTGTCGAAGTGAGGAAATGGGCCACCAACAATTACCTCAGCAGCTTTAATAAACCTGGCATAGATACTAGAAAGGTAAAAAGGAAATCAAACATTGCTCTTTTAAAATATCCTAACTGGTGTAAGCCATCCGGACAAATCAGTCACATGTGAACAGGATCCGGACGGCCCAGACAGACCCCCGGTAGAGAGGATCGTTTAATCCACCGACAAGCTCGAGGAGCTCCCACGGTTTCATTATCCACCTTCCAGACGCAGGGGGCACCTTCATTACACAGCCCTGTCTCCGCCTGGACCATTTCCAGACACCCATTATGTGTCCTGCCATGGACAGTCCGCAGCCGTCGCTTTCATTAGCAGTCGTGTCAGGAATGAGAAACCTGGACTGTTAGGGACTGGAACTGGTTTGAGTATGGTGACGCTTCAATCCTGCCTTGTATCCTGTGGAGTGACAAAGTGCCCCAACCGCTGGTGTGATGAGTGATCTGTGATATTTGCTGGACATCCTGCGTTCTCTCTCATGGCAGAACTTGCAACTGGCATTTATCAGCAGGATAATGTTCACCCACAGAGAAAAGGTTTAACAGGAATGTCCAGGAATGCCTGTTAGCCAGATTAGTCACGTATTAAGCATTTATGGATGCAGCTGGGATGGCAGATTTGGTAACATATGAGTATGGAGGATCTACATACCCAGCTGTAACATATGGGGGTAAATGTGGCACATGAAACCATACAGAACATGTATACCGCCGTAAATAACCAAATCTCATCTTGTATCCAGGCTAGAGGTGACCTAACAGGGTAACTAGAGCCTAGTCATTTCATTCACAAACAGAGATTCGTTCAAATCCCTCTTTTTTGCCAATGAGTGCATATTTTTTTACAGTAAAAACTGCATGTTCAGTGTTTAAAGCTTTAATACTTAACAAAATTAAAACATGAAATTTACATCACACACACACACACACACACACAAACAGAGGCTCTGAACCTTGCTCGCCATTCAGCTGTCTTGGACTATTTGCAATTCAGATCAGCTCATTTGAATTAAATGTTGCTGTCCATGAATACAGTTGAACTTTGCAGACATGTCAGGGTCGTGTCTAACAAAATTACCCACATGGACTCGAGCGCATTAATCAAACGCCAGATTGGCCGTCGGACAGTGGCGTGAATTCCTCCTTCAGCGCAGGTCAGGCTGGATATGGGCCGCACTCTCCGGGTCATTCTCCCCTCGTTTAACCCTGTCTAATTAAAGCCCAAACCTGGGCAGGATGACAGGCCTATTATGGAATTACTTTATTATGGTCTGACTTTGGGAAAATAATTGATTCATGCGGGCGTGTGAAAGGACTGACGTGCTTTATAACAGATGGTAAAAGCGTTCCGGCTGCACGGGAATCTGTGAGGTCGGGCCGTCGCTGCTCATAATTCATAACTCTCAATTAACACCAGGCTACGGTTCTCATAATTTGTGCAGAAAGTCAACGAGGATTTTAATGCTTTTATGCATGTTTTTAGATCTAATTTGGCAACGTAGAACGTGGCCTAGAAGCAGCGCTGAAACAGGGAAAATATTGATTAATCCTGATATATGAAGTTAAGTTATAAAGTAAAGAAAGAAAATGGTTAAAAACATGATGGAGTTTAAAAAAAGAAATTAAGTGAGAATTAAACAGCGAAATAACTTAAAATAGATTAAAATAAATACAAATTTAAAAGAAATAAAAAAGGAACATTTTTAATAAGGAAAAAACTAAATGAAAGCAAAAAAATAGACAATGATAAAGAAATATGTAAATAAATAAATAAAGAAAGAAAGATTTACAACAGGTTAAAAGTAAAAACAAAAAAAGAAAAAAAAGAAAGAAAAAAAATAAATTTAATGGAAATACTTAACCTAATATATAAAGACAAAAAGAACTTTAAAAGCTAACCAAAATAAATAAGAAACAAAACTGTAAATGTGGAAATAAGTAAAAAAAAAGTTAAATTAATTATTATAAGTAAATATATAAATCACATGAAAAAAAAACAGTGGACAATAATAGAAAAATTCCTAAACAATTAATTAATTAATTAAATAAATTCAGAGAGAAATTACAAAGAAATAAAAATAAAGAAAAATACAAAGCAAAAATATAAGAGTAGAGTAGATAGTTTAAAAAAAGATCCAACTCAATTAAAGAAATTAAAAAATAAAAAATTAAGAAAAACAATGCAGAAGAAAGAATCTATTATTATAAAATATAAATAGTAAAGGATAAACACAAAGGCAATGGTGGAGGAATAAAATGAAAATAAATTTAAAATTAATTCTAAAATAAATAAAAACAAATAAATAAGGTAAAATAAATCCTGTCCAGCCTTATAAAAAAGGTTGTGTGATGATGGATGTTCCCACAGGTTTATGTAAGCTCTCAGAATTTAACGTGTTATCGTATTGTGAATGTTTCCAGCAGGGGTTCACAAACTTTATCATTAAACCCTGACTGTGCTCATTAAGACGGCTCGTCTTTTACAGTTTGATCCCACTGTTTTATGAATTCTGAATTTCACCTCGTTAACATGTCGTTCGCTTAATTAGTGAGGACGAGGCCTGCACATGCAGAGTTTAATAAATAAGAGTGAGCTGGACGGTGTGAGGTTTGATTATTTCGACTTTGGTTATTTATGAATCGTTTATAGGGCTGTTAAATGCTCAGCCCCCCCATGGCCTCGGCAGAACCCTTAGCGATCTGCAATTAACGCGCCTCTAATACCGAGCAGCATGTTGATCCTCAACAATTAAATCTTTAACATCAGGACGTTTGGCTGAGACCTCCCAACATTAAATGTAAGTCTATCCTCTGAATCATTTATTCACAGATTGAACTGTGCCCTCTATAACAGGGGCACCCCTGGTCCATGTCATGAGGTACAGATCCATACACCTTTACCTGAGTAACTGAGAATCCTCCAACATGGCAGAACTCACTGCCTTCCCGAGGGGAACAGGGGTGGTTCTGATCTACCAGACCCAAAACAGAACCAGACCCAGAACTGGGATGAGACGCAAACCCAAAGAAAAAAAAACAGATAAACATATAGATAGCACAGGTGTAAAGCAGGGGAAAAAAACAAATCTAAATGAAGTGGGCAGACAAAAATTAGACAATCCAATAAATAAATGCCTAAATAAAAGGGAGGGATTACACAAGCTTAAAAAACAAAAAATAAAAACAAAAAGAAAAGGAAATATTAATTGAAAAATAATAGAGATACTAAAAACCACATAAATAGGAAATCTTTGAAAAGAATTAAAAGAAAATTAAAGAATTAAATATTTATATATGTATATATATACATATATATATATATATATATATATGTATATATATATAAAAATGTAAATATTTATAATATTTATATATATTTATAAAAAAATGTAAATGAATAAATAAATTACAAAAGATGAAAATTAAGTAAAATAAATAAATTAATTAATTATATACATATACATATATATATATATATATATATATATATATATATATATATATATATATATA
>JAUZSU010163562.1:0-13653 GCA_034780255.1 Parotocinclus maculicauda | reverse complement strand
TTCGTTTAATCGGACCAGCCGGTTATTAGGACCAAAACGATCGCGTCCCGATGTGGTCCCATTAACCGGAATCAACTATATATGTGAGTCTGAGAACCTTTATGATTAGCAGTTACTTTGAAGGCAAAATTAGAGTCAGCATTTTCAGTCAGTGGGATGATGGTGTGAAAGGGATCTATCAGAGATTTCTCAGTTGTTCATCAGGCAGAAAAAACATTACAAATACATCTCTATATGGTTTGGTCTGCTTTGCTCCACAAGAGTGGTCATTCAACAAAGGTCACTCCAAGAGCAGGGAGTCTCAGTTCTCGAGGTCACAAAGTGACCCAGGGTAATGTCTAAGCAACTAAAGGTGTCTCTCTCTGTATTAATGTTCATGAGCCCACCATCAGGAAAACACTGAACCAGGTTTGTGTGGGAGGGTTTCAAGATCACACCGACAAGCCAGAAGGCCCGTGGAACAACATTTTGTGTATGAATGAGACCAAAAAATACGTTTGTGATATAAGTGAGAATTATTATGTCCGGAGAAAGGGAAACACTGCATTCTATTATAAGAGCATTATCCCATCTGTGAAACATGGTGGAGGTAATATCATGGTTTGGGTTTTGCTGCATCTGGGAAAGGACATCTTGACATTTTTGATGGAACAGTAAATTTGGAATTATGCAAATTCTAAAGGAAAGTGTTTACATTTGTCTGTGAAGGGACTCACAAGCGAAAGTGGGTCATCCAGAAAGCCAATGACCCTAAACACAAGTCATTCTACCAAAAAATAGTTAAATAACAGTAAATAATAAGAATAATAATCAACCTTTTGTTCTTGCTTATTATTTGTTTGGCAATTCACCAACCAACCAGGTTTGGATGTAAGTAATTGGCCAGGTCAGATGAAGATTAGGCCAGCTGAGGAAATTTCAGTATCTGGGCTGGATTTCCATCAATGGTACGAGTTAGCGAAAGGTTGTGAGAACAAGCTCACAGTCTTCAGCAGCTCCGCTCAGTTTTAGAGCTATCTGAATAAGGATGTCCTGTTAATTCTTTTAGGTTATTATACACATTCTGTTTTGACCCATGAAGCTCTCTTACCAAGGCACAGCTAAAGGGTTTTTTTGTGGGGTACAGAATATGTAGCAGGAACTATGACACTCGCTAAACAGAAAATTCACTAAACAGAAGGCAGTGGGATCCTGCAATAAAACTAAGAATCACAGGACGGAATCAGGAGACCAGGACAGAACAAAGATCATCAGGACAAAATGGGAACCTACATTAAGAGCCTGGGACAGAACTTGGTTAAAACACCCGCCACCCTCGCCAGGGGTGGGATACAAACTGGGATAGCTTAGCACTCTATCTTTGAGCAATCCCCGATTTGTATCCCACCATAACAAGGTGATGTTTCAGTTGCTTTGGCATCTTACTGCTGGTTCTATCACTGCTTCCTTAGGCTTCTGTCTCAAGGCTTCCAGAATATCTACCTTACCTTGGGCATCTGAGACTCAGAGTTCCATGGATAATTGGGGCTGGCTCTTTGGCACATGACACAAACCAGTGGTGAACCCATTACATGCTATATAGTGGTGACCATTGCCTTTGTCAGTGTAAGAGTTTGTGTAACATAGAACATGAGTTCTCATTCCCAGTCCTGGAGTTGATAAATAGTATTTGTGGTATTTGGATAGTATTTGCTGAAAGGAAAACACTGTGTAGTTTGTATGGTGCTCCAGAACAGGGAATGGAAATCGCTGATGCAAACCCCTCATTAACCTTTTCCAAAATTACAGAAATGTGTATGTTTGTCTGTGCTTAAAACGTGTAAAAATAAGTCCTCAGATAAGCACTGGTCTGTTGAGTTCTCTTTGTGGGAAGCTGCTTGAACATGCATGACTCTCATGACATCCCCATTTCCCATTTGGCACAGGTCCAGCAACCTGGGCGATGGCTACTTCCAAACCTGACATCATGATTGTCCTCTTGAGCAAACTGATTGAGGAAGGGGACGGATTCTACAAGGTCAGTGTGTTTAAATGCAGTCTTTCCCATTTAATGGTCACATGATGTTCTGTGAAACAGGTGATTGACCAATATGGACCATTACCATAGTCTTTTAATTCTAAAAAAAGTTAGTTTTTACTAGAAAACTGTGCAAACAGTATTTAAATGCAGATTCCACTTCCGTATTTTCCTTTCCACTGGCACTGACACGGTCGCCATTTTTCACTGGACATCCCCAATTTGATCCACAACCCAAGTCTGCACAGGTTTACTCGGTGTACTCCATTTTTCTTACGCTTTTGTTACAAAGTCATGCGTTGGGTTAACTGGTCGCTCTACATTACCCACCGTGTGAGCGTGTCTATATAATTTTGCTCCTGTATAGCTGATGTGATGATAAATGAGCAAATATGTACACCCTCTCATGCTTTCCATTCCTCTTCCAATTTTTTTTTTTTCCTTTTCCTTTGCTTTTGCATCTTTTCCTGTTCGTATCCATGTCCTGCTCGGTAACCTGTGTTCTGTGCTCTCGACAGAAAGGAAAGGTGAAGGAGGCAGCGCAGCGTTATCAGTACGCGCTCAAGAAGTTCCCCCGCGAGGGTTTCACAGACGACCTGAAGAGCTTCCGTGAGCTCAAAGTCTCCCTGCTCCTCAACCTGTCACGATGCCGCCGGAAAATGAACGTCAGTAACCAACCGTTTGTTGTTGAAATAATATGGTTTCAGTCAAATGGCATGTTTTGGTGTTTTTCCAAATGCGGTGAACAAACGTAGATAGGGCATTGACTTTTACAAATGTTTGATCACCATTCCAGATTATTTATCAGTGCTTCTGTTAGGTCTCCATTACAGTTGGTCCCTGCAGACATTGTTAAACTAATACGAAGGGTTATGTACAGTATGTGCATATAACATTTGGTATGTTTTACTGATTTACTTTATTACTGATTCAGATGCTCGTAAAGCAAGCTGGTGATTGATAGTTTGTGAACCCTTTAGGTGGATCTATGTTTCTTAATAAAATATCATCTAAAACATCAGACTTCTACACAAGTCCTAAAACTAAATAATGAGAACCCAATAAAAGAAACTGCCAAAATAGGATATTTTGTCACTTATTTATTGAGGAAAATGATACAGTATAACAATATTATGCCACTGTGGCAAACATATCCCACCAGACCTAGTCCCACCAGAGTGCAGTAACTCCCTCCATCATTTGAGATGATGTGCCTTCAAGGACCTCCCACTTAGGACTGGTTTTAAAATCTATTTTGTTACTTATTTTATTGCTAATTTAAATATAATTATTGATTTAAATTTCAGTATTTAATTAATTTTGCTATTACTTTAATATACTTTTAAGTATTTACTTAATTAACATCTAGGCCACCCATGGAGTCTTGGTCCTCCCAAGGTTTCTTTCTTCTACTTTTAGGGAGATTTTCCTTGCCACTGTCGCCCTAGGCTTGCTCAATGTGGGATTGGCTTTTTAGGATAATATAAGATTGTAAAGCTGCTTTGAGACAACACTCCAATGTAAAAAGGGTTATATAAATACATTTCACTTGACTTGACATATGTCCAATTAGTTTCAGTATCTTGTGGGACCCTCTATCGTTTCCGTTAACTGTTAACCATCTTGCACATCAGCTTGAAGAAATTTAAGCAAATTCATTTATGTAGAACAGCTTCAACTCTGGGAGGTTGAACTGCTTCCACAAAAGATCTATTGGATTAAGGTCAGGACTTGGCCATTCAATTTCATTGCTTATCAAATTTATTTACTTTATTTTTCTTTAACTTCAATTCAAATTGTAAAACATTGCTGCTGTTTTGGTCCAGAACCCATATTCCTTTGATATTTAGTTTAAGGGCAAATGTCTATTTTCCTTTAGAATTTATGGATATAATTCAGTCATTATTTCAGGAATGTTATAAACCATTCTGGTCCAGATGCAGCAAAACAGGCCCAAATCATGATATTAACACCAGCATGTTTCTTATGCTCTAAATTCAGGACACACATCTGTCCACAAAATGTTTTTGACAATAGCCTACAGGATTGTCCATGTGACTCATGATCTCTCCTCTCAAATATAAACACATTGGCCCATTTTTAGCAAGAAATAAATGATTAAATCTAATCTTTTTAATCTCATTTATTTTACTGGATTCTTTTTATCTGCTTTTAGGGCTTGTGTGAACATCTCATGATGCCTTAGGTCGTATATACATAAAAAATATCGGCTCCACAAACCTTCGAGAACCACTGTCTAACAAATCTGACAGACTGTAGATTTTTTGTACTCTTTTTGTTTTCCACATGCCACAATCATTTAAGCTTTACAGAAGCAGCAGTGTCTTAATACGTATATTTTTGTGGCGATTTAAGCATAGATCCTTTTTTTCCTATTTAATACAAGTCAAATGTATTAGGATATTGTATTACAGTTACACCGCCCAGGTCTACTCTGCCCTAAAATAAATCTAGTGACTTGCACTTGTGAAGAACCCTGTTAATAAGCCACTTCATTTTTAATCTTGCTCAGACTTGTTGCCAGTGCACATCATCACATTTCATCCTTCTCACCCTCGGTTTGGTTTGGTCTGACAGTCCATGAGCCTTGCCTGCAGAACAGACTCGCTCTGGCCTGAGTTTATGTAGTCAGTAGTGTTCGACCAGCCGCCCCTGTAGCTGTGTGTATGTGTGCGTTCTGTTCCCCGTCAGTGCGTATGAGCTCATTTTCATAACTTTGTGTTGTCATATTTGTATGGATTGAGTGTGCTTTTGCTGTAACACTGAGGAAACGGATCAAACGTCGCGGTTGTGTGTTTCTCTGTATGCGTGGGTTGGCGCGACTGGTTCCATAACCCTCCTGTATGTCTGTGACTGATGTTGCTTGCAGGACTTTGGCATGGCGGAGGAGTTTGCCTCCCGAGCTCTAGAGTTGAAACCCAAATCCTATGAGGCCTTTTACACACGAGCCCGCGCCAAACGCAGCAGCAGGTAACCATAGCGGCTAACCGGGCATAGCGCTATGCCTTAAACTCACTCGTTGTTTAATGCAGTAATGGCTTGATATCATACAAATTTGGACCTTCAACTTGCTGTAAGGATACATTTACATTTAGTTATTTAGCAGACGCCCTTATCAAGAGCGACTTACAATGGATACAGTCTCACAATCTAAGCAAATGTAGGTTAAGGGCCTTACTCAAGGACCCAACAGCGGTTGCTTGGCAGGTTAGAGTTGAACCCTGCACCTTCTGGTCCATAGTCCGGTACCATAACCGCTTGACCACCACAGTCCCTTAATGGATACGGCATCTTGGAGTCATTTTCATACATCGGCTTATTTTGACATTGACCATCCCTTCTTTTATCAGTTCCATTAATTTGCAGTGACACTTTATTTTGATTCGTATCTTTTCAGGACTGTTAAGCAGCTTCCATAGTAGCGACATCCTTTAAATGTACCCAAATGTCCCAAAGTAGCTGCCAGCAATCGTTAGACACGTCCACCCTTCATGGGAAAAAAACGTTTACATGCCCTTAATGATCCAATAACTTCAGAAAATCCAATTTAGTCAGTAATCCGATCAAGGAGTATACATTCACTTAAGTAATCCGATAATGGGAAACTGCTGGGTTCACACGACTCAAGAAATAATCCGATTTCTAGTTTACAACCAGTCAATAATCTCAAACATAGATGTGACATAAACTTGAACTTTTTATATTAAATAATCAAATTCATAATTTTCGTTATTGTATATTATGTTTCAGAGCTTGCAAAGTGTTCGATAACCATTCAGCGAGTCTGCATTTAATTCAAGGGTTGCCAGAACCCACGAGAGAAACTCCCACCTTTTCTATGTAAATACACCCAACAGACATGAAAGCTCTAAGAATAAGCGGATCAGGCAACCATGTCTTTTCAACGCTAGCCGCTCTGAACACATGCTCCCAAGTCCGATTAAAATCTGGTATACATGCTATGAGAAATCTGATTAATGAAACAAAATCCAGCTCTTATATCGTATTACTTAATCTGATTTGTAGATTGGAGTACGCTTGAGTAATCAGAAAACTGCAGAAACCCATTCATTATCAGATTACTAAGTACATGTAAACACAGCCGTTGTAATGATAGGGTAGTTGTGTCATTTTAACTAATATATGGTAAACGTGAGAGAATGCATCTTATTATAGATGCAAAAATATGAAGGATTGCATTCCTCCTTGATATGCCTCAGTGGTTTGGTCCATTGCCTACAGTCACCCTCAAGCCTTTTATTTGATACTCTTACCACTGCTAGATGATAAAGTATAACACATATTTAGGTTGGCCTATATTTAGTCGCTTGTTTGTAAAACTGAATATTATAAGTATTTCTTCTCTCACGTCTTTCTTCCTCTCTCTTTCTCTCTCTTCCTTGATTATCTAGGCAATTCCACGCAGCCCTGGAGGACCTGAATGAAGCCGTGCGTCTCTGTCCCAACAACCGCGAGATCCAGCGTCTGCTGCAGCGCGTTGAAGAGGAATGTCGGCAAGTCGCTCAGCAACAGCAGCTGGATCCAGCCCCTTCCTCTCCCCATGAGCAGGCCCCTCCAATGGCACCGCTCCCTCCCCCACTCGAGCCCCGCCTCTCTGACATGGAACCTGTGCAAGACTTGTTTGAAGAGGATGAAGATTACCTGGAGCGGGACATGGATGGTCTGCCACTGGCTGTGACCGCAGAGCCTCACTCCAGTCCCTCGGGGCTGCCTATCATTCAGAACATGCCACCTTCCCCGAGCCACTTGCCCTACATCTCTGGAAGCGCCTCCATGAGCCAGGGATACGACCTCCGCCCGAGTCCTCCCTCCATGCCTTCCCCGACTCGCCAGGGTTTCCAATCAACCTCTCCTTCACTTTCTCCAACTCATCAGAGTGCTCATTACCGCCCGAGCCCCCCTCATACTTCCCCAGCCCATCAGGCTTCCTCTTCCTCCTCCTCTTCCTCGTATCACTTCAGCCCTCCACCTTCGCCGCTGCGTCGTGGAGCGTATGCCCCCGAGACCGCAGCCCTCTACAGACCCCAGTCGGCCTCTGTCAACACCAACCGCTACCAGCAGGAGGCGCTTTCGGGTCGGCCCAAGTCGCCACTAGCGAAAATGGCCAGCCAGCGATCGTTGCAGCAGCAAAGTCAGTGGTTGCAGCCAGCCAAGGCTCAGATCATTCGAACTAATCAGGCCAACACTGCAGTCCACTCCGGCTCATATTCCCACATGGCCCAGTCAATGAGGGGACACGGATCTCACCCTGTGGACATGGACGAGCTTGGGGAGGTGGTCTATTCAACCCCGTTGCAATCACAGAGTAGTTTGTACATGGAAGACGACCTCCCTCAGAGGCCCTCGCATTCATACCGACCGAGTACCGCCGGCCCCCGCTACGGCCAAGTGCCGCCACAAATCAGCCGCAGCCAGTCTGCTGCCTATTACCCCGTGCAGCCTTATGAGACAGAGCGCCAGGCTCAGCTTTCATCACCTGAACACACTCATGGCATGCGGCGCCCGCTCAGTGCCACCGGCCCCACGCCACGCCCTCTTATCCACTCGCAGAGCACAGGCCTGCGCTTTTCGCCCTCCAGCAGCAGCCTGGCCGCCGGCTCGGCTTCGAATCTAGGTCCAGGCTTCAGACCCTCTGCTTCAGCTCAGCAAATGGAGATCCCACTGAAGCTGGTGTACGAGAGCGCCTACAGCGACGACCTCTCACCCGTTTCTCCTCCACAAGGCACCGACATGCGAGTTCTGGGCGGCACGTACCCGGGAGAGGCTATCCGAGCACGTTCCACACCCTTTATGGGCATCATTGACAAGACGGCACGGACTCAGCAGTATCTTCAACAGCCTTCCTCCAGCTCTTCCTCGTCATCACGCACCTGGGCCGTGTCATCTTTGGACACGGTGGTCTCCAGCCCTGCAACATCACCCGGCAACATGGCCTACGGGCACCTCGCCTACTATAACCGTACCAACAACGCCCACAACGGGCATCTCGCAGAGGACGACTACTATCGGGCTGACAGCACCGGCCGGGTGAGCCAGGCCCCTACGTACCCGGATGTTAAAGTGGCACGGACGCTGCCTGTCTCTCAGGCCTACCAAGACAGTGAGTACAGGCAGATGGGACACAGTGATCGCCAAGGCCCTTCCTCTCCCATCAAACCAAAGAGGCCCTTCGTCGAATCCAACGTGTGAGGTTGTGAAAGTGGGATTGTAAATAAATATGTACTAGGATTCATATATATATATATACACTGCTCACAAAATTAGGGGATATTTCCAAATTAAATATCCCATAATGAAATATTCACTACTTTTTGTGAGCAGTGTATATAGGCACACTTCCCTTCTTTCACTTTGATGTAACCCTAGCCTGAAGATGAATTTATGGATGAATCTATGGACCTTGCTTTGGACGCTCGGGGGATCAAAACAAGCAGGCAACCTCAGGAGATTCGGATGACGTGGTCTCTGCACAACTAGAAACGCTTCGAAACAGTACCAGTGTTAGTATCAAGCCAATAATGGCATTCGGATAATAGATCTTGTGGTATTAGGCAAAGGACATTTCCTCTCTATTGCCCTACCAAGGCAAATTAGTATAGCACTAAAATGGACAAAATTACTTTAAAGCCTATAAATGACCAGCAAAATGTTTCTTGGAGATTTTCGGACCACATAAGCTAATCTAAGCCTAGTCGTGGACTCTTTGGTCATAGCTCAATGTTAATCACTGCATTTTGCCATTGTACTTAAAAGTGCACAAGGTTCCTAACAGGCTCATATTTTCCAGATTTCCATCCCAGGTGCACATTAGTCGCGCGCTGTACGGAAACAGAACGCGGTTCTTACAGCTAACATGTTTGGGCTCAAGGTCAACGGCGTTCCAACAACTTCCGGACCCTTTACCAATACACTCTGTGGACCTACTTTCTAGTCCAGACCCTACGAGGGTTTCCTGCTTCTAGGTAGTCAGATCCACCGTCTCCATCCACCCCCAAACAATGTTGCCAGATCCTCTTCCTCCATCCTAAGGTCGACTCTAGTCCGGTGGCCTGGTGTGTACATACTGCTGTCCAACTTGTACATAGCTAAAGCAAGATATGTAATATTTATCATTTTAAGTTATGTTTGTATAAAACGATATACATACTTTATTTGGCTCACGCCGTCGCCGTGCTTCTTAATTCCGCTTCTTGCTCCTGGTAGGTGTGCAATGTGAAATTTGTTACGTTTAGAGGCGTTTTAAGGGAACATGTTTCAGGAGCTAGTTGATTGTTCAAAAGGTTGCAGCTTTTGTAAATAAGGACACGTGCTGTGACTCATCGGATTTGTTTTTAAAGGAATAGTCAAGCGAGAAAACCAAATTTATGCAGTTTTACCAGCTGCCAGTGCAGCTCGGATGAGACTTCTGGTGTCTTGTTATTTCCTTCTTGAGTTTGCGAGACCAAAAAGACAGACAGACATGAACGTTTCGTTGACACCTTAATCCAGACTTACAATTAATACAAAGTTACAATCCAAGCTATTCTGATATAAGCCACAGTCCGAACAGATTCTCTTATCCAGAGTGAATTATAACTGATAGTCTTACAATGCACAATCCAAGTAACTTTGGGCCCAACAGTGGAATCTTGGCAGTGCTAGGACTTGGTCATAGTACAGTACTGTAATCACTAAGCCACCATGGACTTTATCTGGTTCTTTCCAGGACACAAGTTCTAATATCTATTTTTGATTGACTAATTTAGTAAGAGAGAGCAAAGCATATATTTGCTTTAACCTTTAAAGTTTTTTATTAGTATTAAACTATTATTTAGTCTTTGGGAATACCGGGGGCTAGAGGAAGCAATTATACCAAACTGTGTTAAATAGTGGTGCACTAGGCAAAAGCTAGGCAAAACCAATACCGAAATTTTGACGACACTGAACCAAATATCGAAGTGTTTTTAATTGACATTTCTACCTAATTTCAATAATAATACAATTACTGATGGCCAATAATTACAGGTCTCTTGACCAATGGGGAAATAATAGCGCACATCCAATTTTTTCACTATGTGGCTGCTTAAATGTGGGTTTTTAATTATCCTCTATTTTTTCTTAGTGTTCAGACTTTTTCACTCCCTCACACACCCTCATATCAGCCCTGATGCTGCTGGGGATAGCATTGGTTTCTTAATCACACCCACTGCTATTAAAACCTCTTGTTTGAAACAGTTGAGGAGCCACTTGTGGCATTTAAATTGTTTCTTTAATAGAGAGTGTAAAAACAAAATATACACACAGAAAGGCATTGGCACGCTCATGAATACTGTTTAATCACCACATGCCTTTAGAATATTTTTTCTTAAATCTTCCTTTTGTTCACTCTGCACTTTCACCTTTTTTGGTTTTATTGGTTAAAGATTTTGGTCTCTTTTGGCATGTTTTGGTGGCTGAAATGTTTGTGCATCTCTAGTGTTGAGGTAAAAGTGAGTAGCTGCTCCTATAATGTCAGCTACACAGTCAAGTTTTACGTTATACAGCAAGTCTTCAGAACTGGAAATATTTAAAAGTCAGTGTGTGAGAGTGTATTTAAAGAAAAGGTTTCAGCTAAAGTTAGCGCCCTGCAAAAAAAGTCTTTGTGCTAGAAGGAAACATCTAGAACCAAAACAACAAACGGTTGCTGAACGATTGAATAAATTTGGGCCAGTAAAAATGGTTGGAACATTTTTTTGCCAGACTATTCCTTTAAAAAACAGCAACAATCAGGTGTCAAACATCTCAACTCTCGTCAGGAACCATACATTTTTTTTACGACATCATCATGGTTTCCATAAGTCTAACTTTTAGAATCATTTGATCCTTTTTCTTATTGGCTTTGCACAGTTTGTGCCATATTCAGAGTTGGGTGACTCATGCACAGTGAGGTTTTAATACTGATATGAACAAAACAAACGCTTAAGACTCATTTTAGAACGATAACAGCAAAGAAACGAATATTTCAGGAGGGAAACAGGATGAAAAGGCTAATATAAATATGAATAAAGATCAGTGGAATAGATATGTTATATACAAGATGTAATATATGGTCATTCTACCAAAGTTAACATGGTCAAAGACTTTTGAACAGTACTGTACATGCATCTGTAACATTCATGTTACAGCATAATGTCTAATATATTCTATTTTCTTCAACCTCAATTTCTCACCTGTAAGTGGTTGACTGCGTTACCCATCATGCCTTTTAGCCATACTCTCCCACACTTGCCAGTGGAAACATTTCAAGTCGGATCTCTTTACAGTGGAGCACTGTCTCAAGGCATCTTTAGAATTTGAGATTATCTTCTAATCTAAAGCCAATCCCAAACAAACCTTTAGAGTGACAGTGGAAAGGAAAAAGTCCCTCAAAGTTATAAGGAAGAAACCTTGGGAGGACCAACATTTAAAGTGATCCATTGTCATTGGGTGGAATGGTTTCCTGACCAGCTGCATTGCATTTTTGAAGTTTTTTTTAGTCTAGTTGTGAGTGTAAAAAGACGCCCGCACTCTTTTGCCTGTAATTGGAAAGGTTGTAGGAAAAATACCAGCTCGGTCAAGCTACTGCTGTTGGACCATTGAGCAAGTGCAAGCCTTAATCCTTAACTGTATAGCCCTCTGGATAAGATCATGTGATTAATAGTGCTGTAAATTCAAATTTCAAATCTCCTGGTAACCTCCATTGGATACGTGAAGTCCCATGATGATGACTTGCACTTCTTCTAATTACATAAAAGTTACACTAGTGCTTGTGCTTGAGTATCCCTAAAATCATAAACTCTGAATATGGCACTTATTACCTTATATTTAATAAATTCCGTACTGAAGACATATCTGTTCCTTAAACACCCCATAACGAGTCGATACGTTTCTCCTTTATTCATGACTGACACTGATAGAACTGGAGCTCGAGTCTGACCCACTGTCTTCTCAGACTCCTCTTATAACTGCTGTTAAAACGGAGTCTGAAGCGTTAGTGAACACGGCTTACTGGAGGATTTTCCGAAAGCTGTGCGTGTATTTATTTTTTTTTAACTGATGTTGTAAATGATTGTACATATTGTGCTTCATTAGGATGCATGCTCTTTGCCGAAGCACACCAAAAGTGTGTGTGAGAGTGTACGTTGCTTTACAGAGCAGGGAAAGCACTGTGGCACAATCGCTTTGCCTTTTCCCAGCTTTCGAACAGGACTATTTCTTTTTTTTTATTATTATTATTTTTGTAACTTTTTTTTGTTCTTTTCAGCTTGCTGTTATGTTAGAGGGAGCAGATGGAATTTTATGAAGCGCAAGAAACACACTAGTTTTTATCCTGTTACAACGATTGTAAACTGTACAATCAAATGTATGTATGGGGAAAATAATGTACTAATTTAAAAAGTCAAAGAAACTCTGGGTCAAACAGTGTGCAGCCGCTCGAGTCTTCTTTCTTTCACATTTCACTTCAATTCACTCTAAGATAACTAATTAGTAATTATTTAAATTGGTATTCTTATTGCTACAACTACTACTGTAGTACTGTTACTAATAAGGTGCTCAGGAGGGATCGGGAGAAGTTCAAAACCTACAGCCATGGTGACCTGTGGTTCCAACCTTAGTTAGGCAATATTGGCCATGTCTGATATAATAATATAAATAGCAATATTAATATAATGATAATTAAAAATGTATATTATAATTGTTTGGCATTAATAATATTTTTGCTTTGTTTATCATTCTTATTCCTATTATTATTATTTTTTCTTTAAAAAGCAATGTTTATTCGGCTGTAATGACACTATTACCTATTATTGTTTATCTAAACAATATTTATAATTCTTATATTATTTGTGTGGCTTTTATAATAAGAAACGCATTATTAACATTATTATTATAATATTCATACTAACTTTAACACTAACTTTTAAAAGCAATATCAAATGTAAATCTTTTTACTTTTAGGATATAAAAATATTGAATAGATAATATAACAGAACGAGACGTATCTTCACTTTTTATCTAAATTATATAAATATGCTAATAAGGCACATCATCTATTATAAAAGACTACACCCTCTTTCACAATGTGTTATTGTTCTGATGTAATGCAACCGCCCTAACCCATGCACAGTAAGAACCACTAGGGGACACTAAAGTGTAAAATAAAAAATCAATTAATTAATAAAAAACAATAGCAGTTCCTGAATGGTGTCAAAGGATTTAGCAAAAGTATTGTATTGTATTGTAACTGCTGCTTTAAACATATACAGTAGGCTACAGGTTTTAGTATGTTTAACCACAGTAAGAATGACCAGTAGATGGCTGTAGATAACTTGTTATATAGTAGTTTTGTTAAGTACAGTGAATATGGTGTGAGTTCTTCTAACTGTATTTGAATTGACAATCATGAAGCTGGTTTTAGTTTGAATTTGCACTGAGGACCTACGGCCAGACTTTTTTAATTGCTTGTTCCTCGGATGTCCTTACTTAAGAATCTACTGAGGAGGGCGGAAAAAAAAAATCAATCTTTATTTTTCAGCACTTTTCAATTTCTTGAGGACTATGTGGAATCAATACAAGGAAGGAGGAAGAAATAAAAA
>JAUZSU010163551.1:0-13654 GCA_034780255.1 Parotocinclus maculicauda | reverse complement strand
TTTGGAATAAGGCTGTAATGTAACAAAATGTGGAAAAAGTGAAGCGCTGTGAATACTTTCCGGATGCACTGTATACACTAGATACAAATAATATCCTGTGGCCCTTAATAATATTACACAGTTTTGAAAATGAATGAATGATAATGCAAAAATACAAGACTGCTGCTCTACATGCTGTATTTTATGATGTGGTCCCACAGATGCTGCACTGGTGAACCAGGTGACAATTGAGGACTTAAAACAAATGAAAGTAAGTGCCGCTGCTTGTGCTATTTGTTCTGTATGTGAATAGGCTCCAGGTTAATTTTATTATAGTATGTAATAGATCATAATTACAGTATATATGCACTAAACATATGCTTCTTTCTCTATAGTCCTATGTTAAACTAATAAAGAAGCAGCAGAAGGAGCTGAACACCCTAAAGAAAAGACATGCAAAGGTTGGTATTCTTTAAGGAATGTATTTAGGGGGAAATACCAAAATTGCATGGTACTTGGAGCTTCTGCTCAGACAGTAATGGGTAAAGATTTCTCAAAACACGGATGTGTCTCTGTTATTCACAATTTAAATCTCACTGTGTGTATCATGTCATTGGGCAGCACCACAAAATATCCACTGATGTCTGATATGTGTTAATCTATTGAGGTACCTTTTCCACTTAAATCACTGACAGCATTCATGTCTGAATATGTACTTTAAAGTACACATTTACTAAGTTTTTTTTGTCTATTTTGACACCTGATAAGCACATCCTCTTACGTGATGCTATCGGAGTTCATTTTCCTAACCTTTGATCTTCTGTTTGAAAGGAGGGTGCTCATTAGAGTTGCTAAAATGGTAGACTACTTCAGAGAAGTGTATCTGTTGTGTTAAACCTTATTTCTGTGATAATGACATGTAGCAACTGCTTGCATAAATTATTATTTCGTTGGCTCAAACTGGATTAAGATGACAGGTCATTTCAAGCAGGCTTACATATTGGTAATTAGCATAGTATAAACACAAACATATATACCAGTAGTCAGTAGTAGCCACGGGAGCCACAGGTATCCCCCTCCAACAGACACGACTGACACAGAGTCTAGAAGACACCAGGGCACTGCAATGGGGGACTTGTAAACTACTGCTATCATACCCGTGCGATAACAGTATGCATTCTTCAGCATAACTTGGTCTCAGTCCAAGTCTCAGACTTGGGTAACACATTTGCCTTTAGGTTTTCAGTGATTCAAAGTGGAGTGCTAATGCACTGTAGATAATTACGATTTGGGCATATATTTTTCAAGGAGTTGTCATCTCTAATTCATGTGCTTAAATAGGTGTGTTACAAATGCCTTGAGCTAGTGTTTAGTGATTTAGACATGCTTTGTTTAGTCTAAGCTTAAGTGGCTGGTATGTGCTTCATTCACATTTTAGACAAAATAACAATAACATTTTGAACCAAACCTTCAGGATCACAATGCCATGCAGAAGTCTCACTGCACCCAAGTAGACAAGATGGTAGCTCAGCATGACAAAGAGAAATTTACACTGGAGAAACTACTGGAGAAAGCAATCAAGAAGAGGGGGTAATTGAATTTTCTTAATGAAGCATGTTTACCTGATTAGGAAAGAATCATTATGGAGATAGTAATGCTTGTTTCTTTCACCTGCTTTTTTTCACTGCAGAGAAAACAACTGCTCTGAATTAAAAAAGGAGACTGCAGTTAAAGTGGAGACCCTTACATCAGATCACAAAGCAAAGGTATACAGATGATCCTTGATTTACAATGGATGCAGTTACTTTACTTGTATCCAGGCTAACAGGCTAACTCGAGCATCCTATCAGTTATACAGTTTTCCCAAATAAACATATCCTTTCACTCTAATATTGTAATTGCTTGCATATGATCATCATTACGTTTATATATATAAATTTTCATATGATTCCGACAACTCCTTCTTGGAGTTTTGTTTTTGTCAGTGAGTGTACTGTATAGTTTATATATCATAGCGTAGCCTTGCTTAAAATTGCTTAAAACACTTACATTAACCTACAGATTGGATAGAATCATAAACACAGAGCTTATTTCATAGTGTTTATTTATTTATTTATCGTGGGATTTATTGTGTAGAGTATATAACCAAATGGTTAGTCCATTGGAGGATTGAGGGGGCTGTGCATTGTACTGCGTACCGCTTGCCCAGGGGGAAAACGAAATTTGGAACTATGTTAGGGGTTCTGGCAAAAACAGGGTTTTCTTGCAAAAATTCTAAATTGAGCTTTACAAAACTGAAATAATTTTTCAAATCAGATGACAAATTGACCAAGTTGGGACTTTCTAAACTTCAGATCTTTTCATCCCATCATGTTTTAGTCAAATTGATTGTTAAACTGTATCATATTTAGATAGATGACATAGAAAGGCAAGTTTTGAGGGGCGGCGTTTAGAGCTTCTCCAATGGGAAGTTTTATTCAATACAAATATAATTTTAAACTTTAAGATACCAGGCACAGGCACTTCTCGCCTCTTGCGGTGTTCAGCTGTGGCTGGTTGAGGCTTAAGAGTATCTATGTTTTTTTAAAGTAAGATTTTGTGTGAGACATCTCACTTTTTAAAGTGTATTGATTTTTTTGTCTTCAACTGACCCTGTCGAGAATCGTCTGCTTTTTCCAGAGCCACTCACATATGGTTTCTACTGAATGTGTATTTATGTGTATTATCAAATACCAACCTAAAATAAAAGTACTAAATATCCACGAAATATCGGAAACTGAATCATAATCTGAAGAGCACCTGTACAGTTATAAGGTCTGAACATTTATTCCAAAATAGTCATACTAAAACATAATACTTGTTTTTCATACAGATCATGCCTGTTCTACACTCAATATAGAATGATTTTGAGCTTTTAAAATTATAAGTAACACAAACCTCAACACATTTTGTATTTCTAAATGAAACCACGCTTTAGGTTGAAATTCTGTACAGGTATAGATTCAGAGTTAGGTTCTTTTCTGTAGAGAATTAGAGTCTAACAGTGTAATATCAATCCTGTAGGTAAAGGATATTGTAGCCCAGCACACAAAGGAATGGTCTGAGATGATCAACTCTCACAGCACAGAGGAGCAGGAGATGAAGGATGCCCATGTGACGCAGCAGTGCGAACATCTAAAGAAACTGCTGTCCACCGTCCAGGAGCAGCAGACCCAGCAACTCAAGCTCATCCATGAACGGTGCGAGAGGCTTAGTAGAGTTTACCCGCTTGCAATTTTTGCCTGCATATACAATATTCATGCATATACAGTAGTACTTGAAAGGCTGTGGGTGCTTTACAATTTTATATATTTCTGTTTTATATAATTACCCTAAACATAATCACATTTTTACACAAGTCCTCAAAGTAGATACAGAGAACCTAGTTAAACAAATTAGATACAAATATTATACTTGGTCATTTACAGTATTTATTGGAGAAAATGATCCAGTGTAACATGTCTGTGAAAGGCACAAGCACATGAACCTATAGTATTACTGGTTAATTTAAAGATGAAATTAGATTGTGTGCATTGTATCATGGCATAAACTAAGGGGATTTCTGATTACCTACGAGTTTTTAATGTTCATCAGGTTCGACCCATCAATCCACAGTCTGACAGATTGTGTACAAATATATAAAATTCTTAACTGTTGAACTATTGACTCTATTAATCAAGAAAGAGCTCCTCTAAATCAAGGTATGTAATGGTCTGAAAGGTCACAAAGGATCTCAGGGTAACTTCTAAGTAACTTAAGTCCTTTCTAACATTAATTGTAATGTTAATTTGTTCACACAACAACAAAGATGTGCAGGGTGGAGTTACACGGAGAAAACCTCTTCTCTTCACAATTTCTACTTAACGTGGGCCACATGGGCAATCCAGAAGGCTATGGTAAATGCATTTTATGGATGTTCGAGACCGAATGAGAACTTGACTGTAATGTTTAAATGAGAAGCATTATGTCTGGAGAAAAGCTCCAACTGCATTCTAGCATATGCACTTTGTCCCATCTGTGAAACCTAATAGTGGTGGTATTATGGTTTGAACCCATTTTGCTACGTGTGCCAGGCTTGTCATCATTGTTAGCATAATGAATTATGCATTATAGCAGCAAATTCAAAAGAAAAATCTCAGGAAATATGTCTGTAAACTGAATTTGAAGAGTATACCAAGACAGATCTAAAGCACACAAGTCAAATAAAAATGGGTAAAAAAATCATACATTTTATTACATTGTAAAATTACATTTAAATGATATAAATTATATACATACAACCAAATCATGAGTCCAAACTCTAAAGAGCAAGATAAGCTTTTGACATGTTGCATAGACCAGAAGAAGGAAGCCCATGCCAAAAGGGTGTCACTAAATGTGAAATATTTTGTCCATAATATAGTCCAAAATATACATTTACATGCACTAAATGGAATGTTTATCAGCTTGTTATAAGAGTGGCCTGGAAACTGTCAGGTAAGTAATTGTCAAAACACTGGTGGAACCCCCTACCTGGCAATATTAGTGCCATCGTGATAGTGAGGCAGAGGGAAGTATTAGTAAAGTAATGACACATGCTACTTTTTATAAAATGTCTGTGAACTGTCAGTATTATCAGGTAATTGACGTTCTTATTGTGCTTCTGACCCCCTGGTAGCTTTATCGTCCATCAGCATTGCCTCACAGGCTGTGTTAACAATGTGACTTGTATGTCGTAACTTGTATGTCGTTGTTCTCTGTGCTTATTTTTTACACTGGTAAACTTTGTGTACTTTAGCACATTTCACACTTCTTGTGCACATCTTTCAAACTCTTTTATTAAAGTTACCAGCAACTAAAGGATACAGTCCAAGCAGCTGTGGCAGTAAGGCCTTGCTGACGGACTTAGCAGAGTAACGTGGCAGTTCTGCAGTGGAACCTCCCACTCACTGATTATTGGTTCATTTCATATCATAATTGTTGTTTTAATTGTTTAATTGTTGATTTCATTGTTGTTGACATTGTCAGGTGTGTCACTCACTTTGCAATAAAGATGCAACAGACACGTAGGAGAGACTACTGTGCATATGCATTAGTCTAAGCGCATGCAGCGTGCAAAAAGCAAGCAACGTTCTACCTAAAAGATTGAAGCTAAAAATGAGTAAACAAAATGCACCAGGAGACAAAATAAAGACACCACCAGCCTCACAGTCCATGTCCTTACTTTTCATTGCTAGACATGGCTCATCCTCACTCATGGAGGTTGTGTGGCTTTGAAAAGATAGATGTTGTTCAAAAGATGGCAGTCTGCAAACTGTGTTGAAAATCAGTTGTCATTAAGCAAAGCTCAACAATAAACTTATTTCAATATGAAATAACCACTGTACAGAATATGAAGATTATGACAAACTATGTTAATGAAATGCACTGTAAAAGATCGGTATGTTTCAAATGTTCTGCTTAACTATAAATTTGTTGTTGTGGCAAAACACTACAATTTTAACTTGAATTCTTTAATTTAAAGTAAATACAATGTTCTTGTTATTGTTATTGATGTCATTAGTAAGTTATAATTAATATCATATTAACAACAGTTCACCAGTTCAATGTAAGTCCTTTACAAACACATTTATCATTTGTTGTCAATAATTTAAACCCCTAGCCAAGTAAAAATATAATGCTGTGCCTTTGTTACGCTAACTTTGGCAGACTGAGCAAAGAAATGAAGGCTAATCAAGCCAAGACATCCATGGAGAACAGCAAAGCCATCAGCCAGGACAAAAGCATTAAAAACAAAGCTGAGAGGGAGAGGTATGCACAAACTTTCTCTACTCTTCTACAGGACTGAATCACTTTCTATACTTGAATTTTTGATCTCTCATCTGTATCTCAGGAGGGTGCGGGAACTGAACAGCAGTAACACAAAAAAGTTTCTGGAGGAAAGAAAAAGGGTAAAGTTGTCATTTATATAAGTAACCATTGTTAGAATTATATTCAGCCCCATGACAAAGCCTTTTTTTGCAAATGAACAATAAAACAAATCAAAGTCTTTCAAGATTTGAATCATTGCTGAATATGGGACTTGTCTGTAACCCTGCAGCTGGCTATGAAGCAGTCGAAAGAGCTGGAGCAGTTGCAGAAGTCCCAGCGTGAGCAGCTGGAAAAACTGGAGAAATTCACTGAGCAGGTGTGTGTTCAGCCAATGGTCTTTCAAATTTGTATGGTCGTGGACATACAAATGACATTTGGTTCACTCATGACTTCAGTTGTTTTGTTTTCTGTTGATCTTCCATTACTCTCCATGTACACTGAAACCATTCGTTTACATACAATTTGCTTTTCTTTGCACAGCTTTTGAAATCACATCATGCAAACTCTCAGACTCAAGGTAGGTTCAGTCATTCCTCCATTCTGCTTGAAAGAACTTGTGCTTGTCTCTTCTACAGTCCGCCTCAATATGGCCACCCTAATAATATATTCTATACTAATCTGTGGTAATCTGTGAGAAAGACATGGAGTCTTAATGAACAAGCATTTTGAAAAAGCCAGACTAAGCCACAGTTCTTTCATTTTAGTGAATATGTTCCTCTCTGCCATGTAAACATAACCTATTTCAGCATGGGGACATGCCTCAGTGCTGGGTGTATAAGTGATTCTGGCATAGACACTTGGATTATAAGATTTAAAACTGAGTGTGTGCGCTCATGTGACCATTCCAGGCCAAGGACATGCAGCAGATGGTGAAGCTGGAGGCGGAGATGGACCGCAGACCAGCCACAGTGGTTTAAATGCTCTGCCAGTCAACTGAGATATAGAGAGGGACTTCTTCAACACAGCCAATTACAACTCCCCATCACTGTACATCCTTAACAAACTCCTCCTCCTCAACTGCTTCTGCTTAACCCCTTTGTCAGTCTTATGGGACAGTTGGAACCCAAAAATATGACCCAATTAAGATTCTTCCAGTGCTTTTTTTGCTCAGGTCCACCTCTCCATTCATGCCCAATTAGTTCTTAACACTCACATGTGTCTGTAGTCCTTCTTCAGTGCTGAGGTGCTTCTGTCTGCCAATTTACCAGCACCCCATTCTGGAGGTCCCAGACATCTGACTGTGTGAACACATACGACATACAGCATTTTTCTGCTGTTCAAAGATGCTGAGAGACGCTGACTGTATCACCTCAGCCCATGCTGATTATCCCTCCCATCAAGTTCACCTGAAATGGACAAGAGTGTGTTCTTTGTAAAACTTTTCAGTTAGTTTCGGTGGTATGAGTTCATAGTAGAAGCACCAAATAAAATAATAAATGAAACGATTTTAGGATTTTTGTCAGCACAAATTTGTGAACGATACGCTAGACAAGTGAAAATATACCCTGAGCACTTTATCTGTGGTAGGCCGTCAAAGATTTTATTTAGCAGTGCACCTGTGCTAAGAATGTATAGTCAAATGTCCAAACACTGTACTGAGGGCGAGGACGGATGTGAATGAAACCAAACATAGACAACATCGTTTTTACACTACTGTTCTATTTTGCTCATAAAATACATTTGATGATTTCTCTCTGTTTTTAGGCTAAATAAATGAGCTTTATCCAAATGAATTTTAATTCATTATCAGGTTAAGCTTTTCTTTTAATAATCATTTAGTAATGTTTGATCTGTAATACCACTAGGAGTTGTTTTACATTTGCACATGATTTTGTGCTGTACCTGCTGTTACACTGTTTGTTCTCACATTTCTATGTTTTAATATTACGTTAGGATGTCGACATTCCATGACAAACCCAAAGTGAATATCTGTGTGCACCACTTCATGTGGGACAACAAGTTTCCAGCCACTGCAGGAAATTTGCCACTTGCACAAAATAATCAAGACTCTTTTCGGTAACAATCAATGCAATGAAGGGAAATGGGGTGGGGTGTTTCAAGTTAGTAAAGGCTAGCACTTTTAGATGTAGAACTTGGTAATTAGGTAAAAAGGCAGCTCTTCGTCGGGATAATAAAGCAGGCTTATAAATAAGTTTTCATTTACCAAACAGAATGTGGATAGGCCACTACAGTAAAATACAGTCCCACTTTGTTTTCCTCTTACTAAACAATGTGTGTCCTCTGCTGAATCTAGATCATAAAGAGAGAGTATATTGTGTATATACTGGAATGTATGATTATAGTTAATTTAACCAAAAGACTCAACAGTATGCCAATTACACAAGGGCTTTGGGATAGCGTGTACATGTGTGTTACGGGATTGCCACCTCCAGGTTATTTTCCTTTCTTTTTTCCCCCAATAGTTGACATAAAGACTCCTGTGTTGTGCTCTAACCACATATCTATTCTAAGCTAATAAGCAAAGTGCTTAAATGAATTGCTTACAAATCTCCCAGTCAGTGTCTTGCAGAAGGATTATGTTAATTTACAAATGGAAATGCCAAAATATGGGGTTGTTAGTACACACACACAAACACACACACACACACAAAATCAGAGCCGTGTTACAGATGAGATGGGACTCAGGCTGACCCGTTTTTTTTGGGCAGGTACGACTCCATGTCAAAGAAAACGTTCTGTCTCTCTTTGATCTGAGCCTGCAGATGTTCGATGGTTACTGCGTCTTTATCATCACATGCTCTGGCACATCTGGAACAGAAACAGTGTCTCTTGAACCTCTGTATGAGAACAGTGTGATTCTGTATGTAAACACAGTGTGGACGTGGTTTATCGTACTGATGCAGTGTGTGTGAGAGCTCCTTCAGGTTCTTCCTCTGCTTGCAGATGGCGTTGCTACACAAGGCCTGCAGGTTGGTCAGCTCGTCCAGCTTCTGTCTGTACACTTTATGATTCTCCTACGAAAAAAACAACAAACAAAAACAACAACGAAAAAAACAAACTCGTTACTACATCAGACGGTATGAACTTTGTCTCACCAGCAGATAGCAGAGTTCTGGAGCGGCAGTGTCCGTTACTAATCTTTCCAGTACCAAGGCTAAGGAAGGCCCATAACCTTAAGTCATGTAGATTTCACTCTGTCAGTCCATATTAGAGAATGTGCTAAATGCTCTCAACATAACCTGGTTGTGTATGCACCCAAAATGAGTCACATCTGTTCCAAAATTCCGATCACACGTCTTCCCAGCCCCGTCAGGTTACACCAGCGTCCCGCAGCTCACGGAACCGGTTATATCCCAAGATTTCTTTTTTTGGGGGGGTCTGAAACCAGTGCATGCATTTATAAAAACCATAAAAATGCTGGATAGATAAAGAGGAATAACAGCTTGATGTAAAAAAGGGGTGGATCTTTTGTTCTTGTTTTATTTCTTTTTACTTTATCCCTCCAGGTTAAGCAGAAATAAACATTTGGGGGGTGGAGTTTCTCCATAAGGGAAGATGTTCAAAATACAAGCCTTAAGGAAAATCTAAAATCCATTAAAGGGAATAAACTGGAGTCCAAACCCATAGAAGCTTTTTGTAACATTTATAGGACAATCTTTAGTCTACTAACCGGTATTAGGGTTCCACTGTGGGTTTAAAAGCTCTACACAGACAGAGCGCGCCCCACATAGGATACAGGCAGCAAGGGCACTCACTGGGTACTGAGACCCAATGAAATCCTGCCTCGTTCAAAGGCTCCTAAATAAATATTATTACAAAAACAAACCTTTAGATCATCCAACATATACGGCATATCTTCCATTGTATCTATCTCTGATAGAACCTGAAGGGATTTTGAAAGTTTATAGAGATTTCTGTAGCGCTTTACACACATTTATTTCTATAGAGCTTATTATAACGGAGCATTGTCTCAAAGCAGCTTTATAATATTATATTATCTTAAAAGGTCAATCCCAAACTGAGCAAGCCTAGGGCGACAGTGGCGAGGGAAAACTCCCTGAATGAAGAAGGGAGAAACCTTGAGAGGAACCAAGACTTAAAAAAAGGGACCTGACCAGCTTGGGTTAAAGGTAATAATTAAGTTTGTGGTAACAATAATAGTTATTAAATAATAAAAAATTACGATACGAAACCGGACGTAATGAGGGTCTCACGTTTAACGTAAGACAGCGTTTATTTATTTATATTCCTAGTTATTAAATTCTTTTAACTCCAGAAGGCTAAAGATTTTCATTTCAGTCACATAGTTTTGCATTGTTTACACTTCAGAAATAAAAAGGTCAGTCTTTTATTAAAGACAAACTCAATAATGGTGAGTGAATCGAATCGTTCCACCCCTGTTACACAATGTAGATAGGTATCAAACATGTAAACAAATCTTTTGAAACGATCGATCCACGATTTAGATTCATTTATACCCCTACATGGGGCTTTTACAGGGTATAGGCAATGTAACAATACTGTATCGTATCGTGATACCTTCTGTGATACCGTGGTGTGTTTTTTCAGAGCATCGGTTCTGAAACAACACTGAGCCATTGCGTTTTATTATGAAAGGTCTAATTAGTCACGAATGTATAATGTAATTATGTACATAATTATGTATGATGTAAAACCAAATTATTAGTGATTAATCTCACGAGTTGTATTATTACAGACCTGATGACTGCACAAGATCATTAAATGAGCACCTGATATCAAAGGACAAAACCCAGAAAACAGAGCAAACACGTGACTGATCACCCGGACGGATCTTAATTAGATTTGTGAAAGAATAACGCATAAATAAGTGTTTTAGAAGGTAAAGGTGAGCCCGTTAGCGGAGGTGCTAACCCTCTCCAAGTCAGTACACACTAATAATGATTAATGATGACACACCGAATCGTTAGAGCGCGTGTCAGGCATTAAGCACGGAGTGAGAGCTCACACCGGTCACTAAAGAGCTAAAGATTAAAACCTGGAGCTGCTGATATTCCGTTTCGATGAGTCTCCAGTCGGTAACGCAGCGATCCGCTGACATTGTGCTCCCCTCCTCACTCACTGCCATGCTGCCTGACTGCCTGCGCATGCGGCCGGCACAAGCTCCACACGGCGCATGCGCACCGCTACTCAGACGAGCCGGGTATGAAGGCTGAGGTGGCTTCGTTGCTATGGATACAGGACGCCGTGTAATGAAGCCAGTAGCGTTCGGGTTGATTTGACTCGTTGATTAATTGTAATTATACACAATTATTAATTATAATGCCTCGTGTGAAGAGAGAGCGGCTGAACGCAGAGCCTCTGATGAAGCTGTGGGACAGGAGAGCGAATAAAAACGGACTGCTGCACACGGTGTACACCGGGACCGGGGACCACTACAGTGGAGAATGGAGGGACAACCAGAAGCACGGTAATGACACTTAAACAACAAACATGGGATTTTTAAAAATATATTTTGTTGAGGGCGAGAAGGTCAAATCCCCTATAGAAATGCATTCACGCAATGTTCATATAAAAAACGGTTACCATTTAAACTGTAACTGACAAAATTCAAATTTTAACCGTCAAATATTGACACCTCTCCTCCCTGTCTCCCTATACTGTACATCATACACATAGGCGAGTCTAAGCCATTTTAAGGGGTGCTATTGGGTTCAGGTACACCTAAAAATAGAAGTAATAAGTTGTTTTGACGTTCCTTTTTCAAAAGGAAGTTTGCATCTGATTGACTAACATAAAAAAGTGTTAAAACAATAGAAAGCATGGTTTGTTAAAGCTACGTAATATTTTAACAATATAAATTCATCAGTTCTTCCCCTCCACATACTGCAGTTGGGATGTTTCACTTTCTCCTTCACGGCCGTGGGAATGATCCAAAATTACATTTAAATATATTTATTTTATAAATATAGTTATTTTGGGGAGTATTTTGCTGTACATTAAGAAGTGTTAAAGCATTTATGAGGTTTTTACTTTCCTATTGGTCCGATTGGTGCCTGAATGAAACTGCCAAAATACGAAAGAAAGACAAACAGAGGGATCAAATAGATAAATATAATAATAAATAAATAGATGAATAAAAGCTTAAATGCTCTGAGATTTTAGAGGAACATAAGATTCCCTTAAGATGACACCGTTTAAACGTATATATTGAATCGTTTTGGACTGGTGGATTAGCATGTGACCATGTTACAGGTAAGGGTACGCAGGTGTGGAGGGCAGGTGCCATGGTGTACGATGGCGAGTGGCAGCGAGGTGTAAGGGATGGGTACGGCACCCTCAGCAAGCGCTGTTTATCCACTCAGCAACACGTCAGGGTTTATACTGGAGAATGGAGAAACAACAAGAAGGAGGTGAGGATCTGGACTGGAACTGGTACCGGAACATCTTAGTGTGAGGACTGGAACTGGTACCAGAACATCCTAGTGTGAGGACTGGAACTGGTACCAGGACATCTTAGTATGAGGACTGGAACTAGTACAGAACATCTTAGTATGAGGACTGAAACTAGTACAGAACATCTTAGTATGAGGATTGGAACTGGTATCGGAACATCTTAGTGTGAGGAATGGAACTGGTACCAGAACATCTTAGTATGAGGATTGGAACTGGTACCAGGACATCTTAGTGTGAGGACTGGAACTGGTACCAGAACATCCTAGTGTGAGGACTGGAACTAGTACCAGAACATCTTAGTATGAGGATTGGAACTGGTACCAGGACATCTTAGTGTGAGGACTGGAACTATTACAGAACATCTTAGTATGAGGACTGGAACTGGTACCAGAACATCTTAGTATGAGGACTGGAACTGGTACTAGAAGTAGAGTTCAGAGAACAAACAGAATATGTAGTTAGAGATGTTGAGAATTGTGTGTGTGTGTGTTAGGGAAGCGGGACGTTCTTCTACAGTTCCTCGGAGCGTTATGATGGACAGTGGATGGATGATAAGCGAGGTGGATGGGGCAGGATGTACTATAAGGATGGAGCTGTGTATGAAGGAGAGTGGATGGACGATAAACCTCATGGACAGGGAGTTCTACAGCTCAGTAATGATCACTTATCTTATTAGAAACAAATCAAAACACCAAAGTGCCTTTATTATTGTGAATAATATTGACTGAGTTGCAGCTACAGCTTAATGAGCCAGTAAAGCCAGTAGCAGTGTAGAGTCTTAGATAGATTTTGTGTAAATGGAGCCATATAAAGAATGGAAGCAGCACATATTTACATAATATATGTGTGTGTGTGTGTGTGTGTTAGAGAACGGGAACAGGTCCGAGGGAGAGTGGAAGGAGGGGAAGAAAAACGGACCGGGCCGGTTACTGTACCTGGATAAAGGGCAGCTGTACGATGGCTTCTGGGTGGACGACGTGGCCAAATGTGGAACCGTATGTGATTACGGGAGAGAGCAAGCACCAGAGCCAACAATGTACCCCATCCCACCGGTAACACTACACTACTCTATACAAACCTACTGTACATTTATTCCCACACACTATCACAACGAAACACACCCCTAACCAAGAGAATATAGACATGTAACTACTACAGGTGTAGCTCTAGGTACAGGTACACACACCACACACACTGTACCTGATGTGGTTTCTGTGTCTATAGGTTCTGCTGCAGGATGTTCAGTAGGTGCTGATGGAGGGCATCAGGCTTTCTGCCTAACAAAATGAAGAACTATGAAGTGCCAAAGGTTTTGTCTATATGTGTGTGATCTATACACACCTGCTCCAGTTCCCATGGTGCAGTACACATTTTAAACAGCGCCAGTGCA
>JAUZSU010163540.1:0-13654 GCA_034780255.1 Parotocinclus maculicauda | reverse complement strand
GAACATTAAGGGAGCGGGGTAAAATAATAATCGCAGCGAAAAACGAAGGACGGGCTCGCAGGACGATCCCTAACAAATTCTGCATAGTTTTAGAATAATTTTCTTTTTGATTAAACATGACAGATCTTTATCGATTTGTTTTAAAATTTATATTATTAATAAAGTTTCACTCACTGAAAATTGAGTACAAGTAGCAACCTGGTGCAATGCAAAAGCTCTCAGTTGGGCCCTGTGGGTGCTATGGATAGCCATACCACCCCCACTACACCCCCCAAAAAATTCTGTGATTTATTTCTATAGATTTTTTTTTTTTTGTGCGAATACCATAATGTATATGTTAAAGGTAAATAAATGTATTCATAAAATAAACCCCATTTAGGTGCAGCACTTTTGACCTTACCTTCATTTCTTGTTAACCAGAGAGCCTCTGTGGTAACTTAACAACTGCAAATCATTCACAATGGAGCATTTTTTACTAAAACATTCACGAACCGAGACCCAGTCAAAAGGACATGGAAGTGATGGTGAACCTGGGGTTTAAGGTGACGTTAGGTCTCATGAAAGTACTGACACGATGCGTGTAGTCACTGACCCGGACCAAGAAAGGTCAAAGGACGAAGATGAGGGAGAGGACCTGCCTACCGCTGCAGCCGAGGATGATAGCTTAGATATTAGCGGTTAACCCCAGGAGGGTCCAAGACGGACAGTTTTTCCATAACACCCCGCACGGCAATTGGAAGTCAGCAAAGATTTAATAAAAGCTGCATGATTCAAAAAACCACCTGTGAAACAGCCGTGTGGACTGTCGGACAAGTAACCTGATGCTTTACCCCTGAACTGTGAGAGAACAAGAGCCCTGGACAGCGAGAAAATACTGCAGCAGACAAATTATTTTGTTATTAAGACATCTTATAGTAAGTGAATCATTTTTGCTGTGTTGTTTTTTTATTTAATGCATTTGAGGAACACTTTATAATTCCTGATAATCAGTTATGTTTATTTATACAGCGTTTGGGACTATGGAACGAAATAATGTTAATTCATTGGCAAAGGTGTTGATAACTGGAAGGATGAATCTGTGCTTTCAGAATCCTTGTCAGAAATGTGCACAAAGTTGTGTGCAAAAACTGGTCATAGTTTAACTGTGTGAAATTATATATTCAGAGTTTACATACACTGGCTTGTGAACCATACATCAGTATCTTATGAGCTCAGTTGAACACCTTCAACACAAACCGTCATTGTAATTTTTGCAGAGCGGGTAGTGTGTATGTCTAAGTTTCATGGGGTATTGCAGTATAAATTAATCTGTACTGACTAGCACATTAATGGGAAACCCTAATTTATAGAGTAATAGAAAATGACTGGCGCCGTCCCTATGTTATACCTAAAGTCATATAATATTTGATAAGGATGCAGCATGTGTGACCATATGTATGAAATAGCATGTATTCATGAGCTCTGTTCAAACGTACAGCAAGGTCAGATGCACTGTAGTGATTTGGTATTCATTTACCACACAGGCCCTTCAGGGTCCACATATATCACAAAACACATGACACACAGCTCATCACAACTTTATTCTATTATATACCTCACAAGGTATGAGAGTCTGGAAGAGGATAAGAAATCAGCTTCTAAATGTATTAAACTTTAATGCTACAACAATATGTTAGTAGATATTTAACTGGACATGTATGTCTGTATGTATTTATTTACTTCAAGGTGAGTAACTGTCAAGCAGAACAACGTAGGAAAGATGAAAATGGAATCTCTGTTGCATACAAACATTAATACATACACACAGCGCTGCTAGATTTTTTGTCCATGATCACTGTCAATTAGCACCTGTGGCTAGGAACTGTATCTGATATGTAGCAGAGGCGTTGAAAATCGTACTGAGCGTGACTTGGCACGCATGAAGGTAAGGTCACCTGGTTCTGCTGGGGCTTCAGTTTTGTAGTTTTGTTTCTCATTTTGTATAATGCTTAGCAGGCACACCAGTGAGACATAGTTAATACGCACAGACATAGTTAAACTGAACATATACTAGGATGAAAATATCTCCTTTTATGCCAACTTTGAGAGCATGTATGTCTGTCACTTAAAAGGCAGTATTCATTGTACTGAGAATCACAAATAAAATACTCTGTAAGCCTCAGTAAATCTGCTGACTGTAACAACATGACAGATCAAGATCTCCTTTTCGGTCTTGATGCACATTCTGGTGCTGCTCAACCATTTTTCTCCCCATAAACCTCCACTGTTCAAGGCAATAATCAGGGACCCTTTATACATGGGCCTGGGATACATGGGATAGTTTGCCTTTTGTACTTGTGCTGCAGTCAGGATAAAAGTGTATTCCACACACTCTTGTGGGTATGCATGGAGCTTTTACCATTGTCGCTTGTTGTTTGGTGTGACCTGTAAACCAATTGGCCACAAAATATGCAACCTCTTTGTATTTCCCTTTGCAAAACTGTGAAGCAGTGAGGCACTACTGGCAGCCTGTTTTTATCCAATCAAAGCTTCAGTTCGAAAGTCATTCTACAATTGCTTTCACAGTCGTGCTATCTTGAACATTTACACTAAAGGTTCTTATCATCTAATAAGTATAAGAAATACTTGTGCTCTTATATTTCTTCATCTTACTCATCTGGCGTTTTTATATTTGAGCCTGGTTAGTATTTTACAAACTTGCAATTGTAATCTGATTGTAATGTTGCTGGTTGGTTAATCTAGCTATCGTGGTGTCCACCATAGTTCAGGCAGTGTGCTTGAATTTTAGGCTTAGTTTGAAACAGTCACTGTAGGCTTGGTTAGCCAGTCAGATACCTAGTTACAGCAAAACCACTGTGACATAAGTCATTATTTCACTGTTTGCCTTTTTCTTTGTTACAGAATTCACTATTTACATATAGATAGAGTCTGGACCCATGAAGAGTCTAAATATAATAATGCAGCCAATGAAAATAAATGAATGTCTAAATTAATATTAATAATAGGGGATGATATTTGTAAAACATGAATATTGTATTATTAAAGTGGGATTTGCTTACTTGTATCTTACCTAGACTCATGACGAAGTAATGCTGCCAATAAAAAGAGACTTAATTTCCGAAAGGTTAAATAATGTTTTGTTTTCTTAACATTACATCTCTGAGTAACATGAAGAAAAAAACATGTATTAGTAGTAGCAGTAGATTATTAGCAATTTACATTTATATATGACATTTGCTTTTTAGACAATTTATTTTCAAATTTAATTTATTGAATTGAATTAATTTGACAATTTACATTTGCCATTTAGATGCAAATTTACATATAAGAAAAAACATTATGACCACTCTTAGAATGAATGATTACACAAGTTGGTGATGCATCCATCTGCATAACTGGAAAAGTGTTGCCAGCTCTTCTCAATGGAAAGTAGCTAAAACCTGCTTGAAAGCTGCTACATGTGGCTGCTGATGCGCAATTTGCATATTTGTGACCTCATCACATCTTATTTACACTATCTAGTGTCAGAATGCACAGGGCACATGGCAGGAACAACCGTAGACAGGGTACCATGACATCATAGGACACATGTACTCACACACTTACACACACACATATACATACTAAAGGCATATTGGAAACACCAGTTAACCTAACATGTATGTCTTTGGAATGTAGGAAGAAACCAGAGAACAAATCCCAGCAATCACAGGAAGGACATCTCAGAACTGTGAAGTGGCAGCTCTAACCACTGCATGTCTATATAAACAAAGAAATATACTGAACAGCTCTCCAATCTCCAGCCACATTGCCTAAAGCTGTAGAATACCCCTGTAGCTATCTTGTCTTAAATCCCAAAGCTTTTTTGGAAAAACATTAGTTTAGTTTATCTAAATAAGTATCTGTGATTAAGAGAAAATGTAACATTACTATGCATACAACATAAATAATGTGCAGGTCTAATTTCTACTAGCACTTTTTAGGAGTCCAAATGCATTACTTTTTATTGGGTTATAACTTGAACATGCCTTTTCCGTAGATACCTAATATTCTACACCTCTGCCTTCACACTTTATCTATGGTGTTCATACTAACAAAAGCGCAGCAAAACACATTATAACCTAAACCATCTATAGCCACAGCACGTCCATTCACACATCACAACAAGCCAGGACATGATACTTTTTCACTGTGTCTAAGATACTTTTTATACAGGGAGTTGTATGACAAAAGGCCAAAGTCAGTGTAGTGTTTTCATGGCGGGTGGAAAAGCAGAGACAGATGTAATGCAGAGATGAAGATGAATGAGAAATAAATGACAGCAACCGCTTAGACTGTGGCATGGGGTAGATGCATGTGGAAGTGCCTACGCCAGCTAGCTAAGCGGCGCTAAAAGAGCGCAGACAGTTTAGCACTGCTGCTGCTGCCTTTTCTGAGTATAAGGATAATGGCAGAATGTTGTACCCACCTACAACAACCTGCACACCTTTGTTTGTAAAAAGCAAATAGTAATGATGTAGGTAAATTTCAGCTGTTGACAAATAGCTGCATTTAGAGGCTAAAAACAACTGATAAAATATTATTTTTTCATGGTGGTAGTCATGACAACTGGGCAGAATGGATCCTAAGGGTTATAAGGTTACATGCACTATACACAACCTAAAAATGCGTTTGTGTGATGCTGCTTGAAATATACGATTGGAAAATAAGCACTATTATTTCTATCATGTGACCTAGGAGTAACAAAAAAACAGGATTTCTAATTAACACAACAAGTGATAATTCACAAACACTATACAACTTAGGATGGCAGAGTGAAACAGAAGCCTGTTAATCACTTTTTGAGCTCTCTGATTCCAGATTTAGTATCTCTTGCTTGTCCAATAGCATTTCAATGCCAAGAAGCTTGATGACACTTTACACGTGAAGGGAAAAAGAGAAGAGAAAAGCAATAACAAAGGCTGCTCACTGGAGCATGCTATGAAAACCAAACACACACTAGCAGATTATGGGTTTAAGCCTGGCTGCCATTGTTCATTAAGTGTTGGGAAAAGGATAAGCATTTGTGATTTCTCTAATGGCGACTCATCCTCTCTTGTTCTGCTTGTCCCCACACAGCACTTCACCCTAACAAGTAGTGTCTTTTTTGAGGTTGTGTTCATGTTCAGGTCTGTTTTATGCACCATCTCACTTAGCATACCAGTAGAAAACAAATAATTATTTTAATTATTATTTTTTGTACTAATTATTGCTCCCATAAGAGAGCGTAAATTATTGTTTGAAGAGAGCATAAATGTTCAAACTCTAAGCACTAAGCTTGATACCAGATGAAACTTGATTGCAATGGCCATGCACACAGGCAGATATTCAGGGGTGGAATATAATGTTGACATGTTTGATGTCCATTTCCTGCACTACTGTATGTATAGTCACATGGGTTATTGACAGTGGTCTTTGTGACAATACATTTCATTAGTTTAGTACTGGACTGCAGGTTTGTGTTATGCTGAATTTTGTGTATGCAAGGTAATTAACTCACATATCCTCTGTTTGTTTGTACGCATTTGCATGGCATTGGATGAACAACATTATGTGAAAGCAAGATGGGAACAACGGACAGTACACTCTTTAGTAGCTTTTTTTATCCTGGTCAGAGCTGTGGGTTTAAAGCCTGTTTCAGAAACCTGGACCAGATGGCACAGTAGGTAGTTTTAGTACCACACAGCAACAAATGATTGAGACAAGTAATAACTTGTCATTTATGTGTGTTTATGTGTGTACTCTGACTTCCTATTGCCATTTAAGATCATGACAGCATGTCACTATGAATCCTTCAGATGCTCAAAAGGGAGGCAGGTGGGAATGTGAACAATGCTGTTTGCATAGTTGTGTGCACACTTGCATGCATAGGTAAAGCCTTAAGGATTCTACTGTCTGAACACATACTGAGAAAGAAAGGATATCTTCTAAATCTTACATTAAAAATAGAGAGTGAAAATTTACATTGAAAAAGTGACAACTTTTATCATCCATTAATTTTAAGTTAGAATTGTACCATATCAAATTCAATAACGTCCTGCCAGTCCATTACAATTGTGCAAGTTCCAGAGGGTGTGCTTGGTGCTACCAATGTGGATATTTAAAAGCCAGCGGGTGCATAGGCCCTGTTGAGTCTTCTACTATACGTTTATTACCATTTTAATGGAAGCTCTGTTTTGATTTTAGCAGCATATTAATAGACCATTTGCCTAATGATGGAGAACACTGTGTAGTTTATAAGATGATCCCATTTTACTATAGAGCCATGACATCTTGCCTGGCAAATCTGAAGTATACAATCTGAACTCAATGGAGGATCAATCTATGTCTCTGGTGTTGACCTCTGAATGCACTTGGGAAAGAGGTGTGTTATGCAGTGACTGGGTTAATCCACTGTCTTTGCCTGGGATGCTGTGAATGGCCCTCATTCAGGCCCTCCACACCCAGTATGTAGTTGATTAGAAGTGAGACAGAGGAGCTAAACGTAACTGTGCTTAAAGATTATCTGTTTTTTTTCATATGTCTGTCTTTCTTATTTCTCTATCAATATGCCTGTGTCACTATCACTCTAATAAATATTTGATTTGTACCTTCTCTCTTGCATTCTCTCTGTCTTTGTCTCTCATTGGAACGAGAAGGCTTTGCTATGTGATTTTTTTTATGGTGAAAAGTAATAAAATTTTCCCAAACACAGTAAAACATCCAGGCTACGAAGCCAGGCCCCTCATCCTCGACTCCCAGGTTGGTGGTACTGGAAATACTGCTGGCGCAATGCACACTGACATTCCAAACATTCCTTTGTCATGTGCTCATGACAAAACAAGCTGAAAAATAGAGGCAACAAGAATGATTACTGTCGGTTTTCTGTTCAGTAGTTTAGACATTTGGAATGGTGATACCATTCAAAGATATAATTAATATTTCAAGTTCAATGAATCGAGATATGGTGCTTATCAAAGAAACTATGCTTATGTGAGTACAACATGAGAGTGTGTGAGTATCTGTTTCTGTGCAGATGGTTGTACAGCTTATTCAAAAATTGAGCATTGACCAGATAAGTATTTGCATTTGAACTTAAAAAACTAAATCCTACCATCTTAGGAGGCCAAAATGCAGTCTGCAATCACCAAGCACAAAGTTATGCTATCAATTATCATCCTCATATTACTTGCATCTCAGTGTGGAAATTTAAGAGGCCTTGTGGGATAGTTGAAATGCTTGGAATGCTCTGTGTAGATGAATGCTAGCTGTCAAGTGAATGGAAGTGATTAGCCCCATCTTTGTAAATCTCAAGGACAATAAGAAGCAAACCCAATTATGAGGTAATTGTTCTGTCAATGCAAAACTTTTATTCAATGCAGATCCGCTCAGTGTTAGATGTAATTATTTCCAGTAGATTGGCTGTGGGTTCATGTAGTCCAGTTCTGAAGACTGACTTCAGATTATAGTCAAATCTCTGATAATTTTTGTACTGTCCACATGGAGGTTTCTGCTGGCAACATTCACTATATCAAATAATCTTGGTAAACCGGGACATTTAAGAAAGCAAAAATGGCTCTATATATAGTCTTCTCATTAAGCAACTGGTTTAATTAAATCTAATAAAATGCATCTGTAAATGGTACAATACGATGAAAATGGTCTAATTAGGAAGAGAAACTAGTGATGGTCTAGCAATTCTCTGCTCAGTAATGAGCAGATTTTAACATTAATTAATTCATTCATTCATTTTATTTTCTGCCTAATTGTGGTCAGGGTCGTGGAAAAGCTGGTGCACAATGCACAACACAGGAACAACCCTATTCAGGGTGCCATTTTATTGTGGGGCATATACATTCACACACACACACACACACACACACACACACACACACACACACACACGGGCACTTTAGAAATATCCATTAGCCTAACATGTATATATTTGGAATGTCTAGAAAACTAGAGTACCCAGAGTAAACATACACAGACATATGGAGGATATGAAACTTCCATACAGGCGGACTATGATGTTGAGATCAAACTGGGGATCTTAAGGCAGTGAGGCAACAGTGCTAACTACCATATCACTATGCCACCCCGCACTGTGCCAGTGGACTTGTCTTAAAATGGTGGGCTCATCTGGGGTGCACTGAAAGTGTTTGGGGTCTAATTAATTAAGAAATTAGGTAGGGTAGCTGCAACTGTAACCCTTGTCCAACCTGCAATTGGCGGGTGCCCCAGTACATGTGTCACTAAGATGCCCTTAGAATTTTGTGACCCTAACTAGAATATGTGTTAGGGTTCCTACCTCTCGCCCCGAAGCATTCTGCCGTCCTCGCCAATTGCCGTTACAGAGCGGTGTGCTTAATTTACAACCTGATGACGAACACCTGCTTTTCCCATTACTTTCTAGCGTTGTTCGTGGCCAGTTCGTCACTTCACTCCACATGCGCGCACACCTTGACACCGTAGCGATCACGCTCATGGTTAGCTGGTAACGTCCCGGGGCTTATAGTGCCGACAGACATGTACGGGGGAAACCCCCGAGGTTCTTAGTATTTTAGGGACACTTTGAGGGTTTTCTTGCCCCGGCTCCACTTACTCACGCTACACGTGCGCCCGAGCTCACGCTTGCCCTCTGGCGCTTTGGCACCTCCTGCGATTTATTCGTGCCTGCGCTACACGTGTACCCGAGCTAGTGCTCGCCCTCTGGCGCTTTGGCGCCTTTCGCGATTTATTCGCACCGCGCTATACTCGTGCCCGAGCTAGTGCTCGCCCTCTGGCGCTTCGGCACCTTCCGCGACTTATTCGCGCTACACGCATGTTTGAGCTCACACTCGCCCTCCGGCGTCCCCAAATTGCCTTTCACGATTAGTTGCTCCCACTCGGGATGCAACACAACGGCGCGCCTTTTCTTCCTTTTTGTTTTCCTGTGTTCGGGAGCCTTTTAACTCCGCTTTTTCCCTTTTTTAGTTATTTCTGTATTATTTTCCCATTATTATTACACGTCGTGGGATTCCGTCACTCTCGCATCTTTGAGTCCTACCCAGTACCATAACATAAGATCTCTAAATGTTCCCTCTATGAGCCAGACGGACTTTAAATAGTAATCTTAGCCTGACCGCGTTGGAGTCCAGACTTTGGACTTAGTATATATGTCTAGTAAAGATTTTAAATTATTAAATAAATTACGAAATGATGGAAAGGGAATCATGAAGCATATGTAAACCCAAACATTCCCACAGAGTTGCACTTTATATCATTTGTCAAATATGGTGAGGTTAGCATGGAAAAGCAACCCACTCTGAAAGAATGATCGGAGTCACACAGACCCTTCATTTTCACGATTTCACCAGGAAATTTTATCTAATCATCTAATTTACTGAGTACAATTTAGTAAATGAGGCTTACAAAAAAGGAAGGATCATGCCCTGGCACCGTACAGACGAATCACACCCAGTTTTGTTATGGCCACCTTTTACACCTGAGCCCTGTGTTCTTTGGGGCTACACTTCGAAGCGCCTGACCAGGAAAAAGGGAGGACAAAGTGCAGAAATGTGCTATCCCACAACTGCAAGAACACGGGTTCGAGTCCTGGTCGTGCCTTCTGCGTTCACATCGCATGCAGACCACTGAAACAGCACCCCCTACTGACCCACGCTTACACCAGGCTAGGCCAAACGACTCCGTACCCAGACTGTACAAGAGGAACTCTATACAATAAAATGCCGGCGCATTTCTTAAGTAACTTTGAAAACAAGGCAACATTAATAAACAGTTGCTAACGCAAAGGTCAGGCCGGTGCAAATAAAGCTCTCTTTCCGTCTTCCTGTCGAAAGTGTGTGTGGGCTAGTCTTTAATTAAATGCAGTGACTCGAACAAATGAGTGTGTGTGTCTCCTAATGAAAGAGTGCAGCACCTGGGCGACTAACACTAACTTAGCATCTTCCTCCTCCATCTGTTTCCCTCTTTGTGACTCCGGTTAATTATGGACACACACATACACCTATTAATATGAACGTATACATAACGGACGATGGGACAGATGGTATGTCGTTTAGGACCGCGCTGGCATTGCTTATTGGTCAAAAGGCCATTTGAGGAGTAATGAATGTAGCCAGGTAGCGATGGGTTCTGAATATGATATCCAGTCGCTTCCTGCTGACAAACACCGGCCATATGACAGTTTAAAAGTTAAAAAAGAAAGCAAAGCGCAAATAAAGAACAGGTCAAATGGACGTCTCTGAAATCTCTCCTCCAGATTTACGAACAAATTCATTAGAACGTGAAGTACTTTAATTTAAACAGCCAAATCACTGATGACACCCATGGCACACTTTACAGGTGAACATTTTGTTCGTACTTACTAACATTTTGGGACTATTAGCATTAAAACAAATTTTAAAAAGTTTTACGAACAATTTACGCACAAATTCGTTCTGCTCGTGATTCATGAACGAGGCCCGCGAAGCGAACACGTGGGTACCAAGTGTGGACATTTGTCATATTCAGGTTTGATCCCTGCAGAGGTCATGTTTTTTTTTACTTCAAATGAGCATCAGTTGAACATTGATAAAAGGTGACCCCAAACTTTTGCATAAGACTGCATATCTTCCTGAATTAAGTCTCTTACGAGGTAACATTGACCTAATTCTTATCATTAGGGGCCTAATCACAGGCCCAGACCCCCATGTGACCTTACATATGCTTATTTATGTTCATATATTAACATACGCTTCATTTTATGGGCATTTCCAAAGGCACTCCACACGACCTGCACTATTCTAAAATTCTGAAGTGCCAGTACCTAACAGCACCTCACCTCACCAGAGACAGGATACGAACTGGGATACTATGAGAATTTCAGTTTATATCTCTAGTGAGGTAAGGTGACATTGATAGTGCATCCAGTTCTTGGCCCTAAAAATCCAAAAGTTGCATGTGTTCATGACAGCTCTGGTATATGTATAGAGTCTCCCAAGTCTGGGTGTGTCAGGGGTACCCCGTGACACCTAAGTGTGTAATAAAAGATAAAACAAAAACAAATCCTGCAATGTAATGTAGTCAGACCTTTCCAAACTATGCACTGTGGGACATTACTGTAACGGTCCTGCCAGTCGTACCCATGTAATTACAGTCCAGTTGACCTTGTCCTAGTTTTAAAGGTACAGATTTATAGCGGCGTGCCAAGGGAAGGGGCATGGGGATCTAGCCCCAATTTATTACTTACTTCAAGGGAGCCAGCTGAGATGTTGGCATTCCTGCTTCCCAGGTTGCGGGGCAGAGTCCTGGTGCGTTCTGCCTTGCCCGAGGTGAAGATCTGCCTAATGGATGGTCGACTGTGCTTCACTTGTAGTGTGTGGGCGTTGGCGAGAGTGGGCACCTGCTTGAGTATGCCACAGGATCGATTGATACTTGCCCCAATGTGGTCTACAGTGGAAAAGTCTGCAGGGGAAAGCTCATTCTCTGCTGGATGAAGGGTCATGGGAGAGGGAGGTGGTGGAAAAGGTGGGTCGTCCACACTTATATTGAGAGGCTTTTCCTCTTCTTTGATTGAAGGATTGGGCTTGAGACTGACTGTCCGGCGTGGGAGTACCATATAATCCCCTTCACCGGCCCCTCCAGGGACCGTTTGCTCCGTCGAAAGAGCAGGCGGTCTTGCCCAACCCAAGCCACTCTCTGTGCAGAGATAGAGTGGCGCCGAGCATTGGCGTTGACCCTGCTGCTCCACGTTGATCTCCTTTTTAAGCGGCATCTCGCTGAGCTCGTTCAAGGTACCCAGATTTGGCACCTGTGCCAGCAGGTTGGGAGGGGGGATATTCCCGGGCAGGGTGCTGAAGTTGAGGCCTTCTTGATGGGCTGCCAGCTTGGGGTCATCCTCGTCATCCAGGGAAATTCGTGACAAGGTGCCCGTGATGCTGGATGGGTTACAGGTGTTCACCCCTTTGAAGATGACTTGAGGAGAAAGAGGGGGAGGAAAAAAGAGAGGAGGACAAGAGCGAGAGAAAAGGCAGAGAGAAGGAGAGAATACAAAGACAGAAAGAGAGGAAGACACAGAAGCAAAGGTCGAGTGCACAACACAAGAGGGGCGAAGGACCAAACAGTGCCACACAATCAGCAAGAATTAAGCCACAACAGACAGACGGGGTGCAAATGAAATGGAAGAGGCATTTGTAAATGAGAGGGAATGATAATTCGTTAAGAGAGTGAGGAAAGAAATGAAGGACAGGCATGGAGGAAGGACAAGAGAAGGGAACTCGTCAACACGGCGAGAAAGGACGGAATGCAAAGGTTTTGGGTTGAATTTGCAGCAGATTCAGAGGGATGAAACAGAGGTACAGCAGAGTGTCGGTGAAGTTTCAAAGAATGGAGGCTCATTTCCAGGCACAAAAAAAACCCACAATCCCAGCAAAAAGGAAAAGAAGATACAACAGGATCTATAGCAAACGCCTAAAGACCTATTCCAATCAAGAAGGACTTTTACGGCCAATAAAATAACATGTTTATTAACGCTAGCTGTGACGCTGTGTAATATTTTCTGCGTTGTTTGGATGCGTTAAAATCAGGCTGACCAATCAGAGCTCGGTTGTCAGGCAGAATAACTCATCCCGCTAGTAGCAGAGCACAAGAACTTATAGGACAAGCAGCAGGTCGACTATTATATGCCTACAAAATAATATTACATATTAAAAAAATGTAAATGACAATTGAGGGGAACTCAAAAATAGATCATTTTCGAGGAATTTATTGTATGAATGTCCATCAATAAGATTATAAAGCAAACTGTTTTGTTTAAGATTATACCTGGCATGGTTTAGTTAAGTCGAGTTTATTTTCATTGTTTTTTTATTTCCATATCTGGGCTAAAACGTGAACACAGTGCCATATTTGGACTTGCATTTATGACTTAACTGTATGTACATAAAGCCCCCAGAATGCACAGCAAATTCAGCCATGCTATGTCAAAATATCATTTAATGTTAAATTAATAACAGAAGGGAGAAACATTGGACATAGAAACTTACATGGATGTCCTCTCTCTGCAAATGAGGGCAAGACATTGGTGAACAAGGTTAATGTTGCACGACCAAAACGAACCAAGATAAGCAAATTTGAAAGGAAAAAAAAAAAAAAAAGAAAAAAAAATGAAATGAAATGTTCAGATAATACTTACCTGTTTGACACGCCAGGTCCACGTCTTTCTCAAAGTCGGTCTGTGTGGGAGAATAACGGAGACAAGACCGATTACTATAGATAACATGTCATGAGAGGAAAAACGGTGTAAAAAAATCTTATAAAGAAAAAAAATAATAAGTAATATCAATGATAAATTGACATTTGAAATAGGATTTGGTCTGCATGGGCTACCACGGTCTCAGCCTCCACCACTATGGGAGGGATGGTATAGATGGATGTTTTGGAGTTCTTCTTCGGGTTGCAAAGTCTGGCTCATTGGTAAGCACAAGAAGACCAGGAGTAAATAACAAAAAAATAATAATAATAAAAGAAAAACTGAGGGGGGCAGCAAGGTGGCTAGGTGGGGTAGCACTGCTTCCTCACAGCAAGAAGGTCTGGGGTTCAATCCCAGGGTGGAGCGGCCTGGGTCCTTTCTGTGTGGAGTCTGCATGTCCTC
>JAUZSU010163539.1:0-25355 GCA_034780255.1 Parotocinclus maculicauda | reverse complement strand
AATAAAATAAAATAAAATATAATATATTATAATATAATAAAATAAAATAAAATAAAATAAAATAAAATAAAATAAAATATAATGTAATGTAATGTAATATAATATAATATAATAAAGTATGATAATATAATATAATATAATATAATATAATATAATATAATATAATATAATATAATAAAATAATAAAATAATAATATAATAAAATAAAATAAAATATAATGTAATGTAATATAATATAATATAATATAATAAAATAAAATTAAATAAAATGTAATATAATATAATATAATATAATATAATATAATATAATATAATATAATATAATAAAGCTGCTTCAGAAAAAAGCTCTATAGAAATAAATCTGACTTTGACTTTATTGTATTTTAATTATGATATTTTCCTTAAATCTGTTCTCTTTTTACCGTTCATATTTAGCCTCTGTTTATTTAAACTTTAACTATAAACGTAATAATTAAGGTACTTTAATTATTTAATACTGCTGGGCTGTAAGAAGGTCGAGTTTCTTTTTTTTTTATAACATTCGGGGATTTTCCTTTCCGCTGTTACCCTATATTTATAAATCTGCTCTGAGATAACGAATCTCTACACCCTGTGTTTCTAAGTGCCCCCATAAATGGTGATTGGCTTTAGGTCAGGTGACTGTAGAGGTAAGTCCATGTTAGTTAGCTCTCTCTTATGTTCCTTTTTAAAAAACATGCAGTAGGATTTGGAGACCAAATCATTCCTAATCCATCAAAATCATCCTTCATGCATTCATTCATCACAACAACGTACAGAGAGAAAGAGCAGACAGATGGGTCACATGGCCAGATCACATGACCAGATCACATGGCCAGATCACATGGCCAGATCACATGACCAGATCACATGGCCAGATCACATGACCAGATCACATGACCAGATCACATGGCCAGATCACATGGCCAGATCACATGGCCAGATCACATGACCAGATCAGGCACAACATCCAGTCCAATAACACGTGGAGGGGCACACCCATGTTCTCGGCACATTTTGGGTGATGTTATTGTAGGATGTGGCTTTTTTTATAACCCAGTGATAAAAGTAGAAAGTTTAGTGAGTTATAAATAAGAAAAGAGAATCAGCAGAGAGTTAAAAGTTAAATAAAGAATCTATATCCTTCTGATAAAGCTTTTTCTCCTTTATCCAATAAATGTACCATTATTACTCTTTTACATTATATAAAATATGAAAATATATATAGTACATTAAGTTCTTATTTCACTATAAGTGCCTATTATTTTATTTGACACCAGTTAAATATATAATTAGCTGATATTTGTATATGAATAAAACATTTGATGTACTTCTAGTTTCCAGATGAACAGTTCAACACCGAAAAAAAGATTCTTAAACGTTTTAAGGGAAGGTTAAAGAATAAAACGGTACTAAAGCGTTTTGTGTTGTGGGACCTGCACCTTGTGTTTTTACACTAATCGTTGTAAAACAGGAACTTCTCATAGATACAGAAAAGGTTCAGGGTTTTAAAAGTCAAAAATCAGTCACAACCTATTATTACTAGTACTAATAAGTTATTATATCGACCCAGAAATTCCATATTAGTGCATCCCTAATGCTCACGTATGTAACTCTGGTAAAACATCACTTACAGAATGATTATTATTAGTATTATTTTCCTATTTGTCTGAATTCTTTCAAATAATTTCAATTCTTTGAGATGAACTACAGTATAAACTTGACTACTTTTGTTATAATATGTAACTTCTGTTTACGTTATGTGTTAATTAATGAGTTTTATTAGTTAGTTCCTAGAACAGATGAGCAGTGCAGTAGTTCTGGTACCGAGTGAACCTTATTGGAAATGAACTGGAACTTAAGGGAAGCCTAAACATTCGTTTACATGTTTAATACATTATTATTTAATTATACTGACCAACAGATGTAAAAGTCTAGCTATAAACTTATATTTTAATAAAGGTATAACTTTATATATTATATATTATATACTTTATATAGTATATATTATTATCTGGCTTACAGTTTGGAGTTTCATTTAAAAAAAGACCCTTTGTTTTAATGAATTTTTAATATATAATATAATATAATATAATATAATATAATATAATATAATATAATATAATATAATAAAATAATATAATATTTTTTTTAAAACTTTGTTTTAATGAATTTTTATTTGGGTACTCCACTAATAATACCTAATAATACCCAATAATACCTAATAATACCCAATAATACCTAATAATACCTAATAATACCTAAATAAAACTTATCACATACTTTAAATGGTCCAAATAGTAAAAAATAAAACATTAAACCATTCTGTTATGTTTAAAAGTGTACTTTTATAGAACTATAGAACTAGTACCTATGATCTCCAGCTGTTTAGTTCACAGAGCCGTTGGAGTACAAACTTAAAACTTAGACGTTTACCTTATATTTCACTGCTTTATGTTTAAAAACAAAAAAAAGTTTTATATTAGTATACTTGGTACTTGAATTTTCCTCTTCCTTTAGAACATACAGTGTTGAAAAAAGTGTTATTTAATATATAATAATTGATTTTCCTATCATAATTAAAAAGCATAGATTTAAATTAGTAAATGAGTATTTCAATAACAGTGATACTTTTTTAAAACTTTCTAAAACTGCACTTAAAAGTAAAAAAAGTGTCCTTTAAATAAATGGCTGTAAAGTCTTAAAAACAAGCGTTTAATTCGTATCATACATTAAATGAAACTACATTTGTACTATAAACATAACCCTAATACGTAAACATTTGGGAATGTAATATAGGAGTATGTTTTTTAGGTTAGTATCAGGAACAGGAACAGGAACAGGAACAGGAACCGTCTCTTCTGGTCGATGTTTACTTACTCTCGCAGACAGAACTGATCGGACTCCAGCTCTGGTCGTTCCTGCAGGTTATGGTGGCCGTACCTTGCCCTGGTTGACCTTTGACCTGCTGACCTTTTGGGCACGTGACTGGCAGCGTGTGACCCACCAGAAAGTGCCCCGTGGTCATGGCGTTTCCCGTCCAGCCAGGAGGAGGAGGAGGGCATGATTTGGCTACAGGGAGAAAAGGACGATGTGTTTTATAATTTAGGCCCTAAATATAAACGTAGCTCCGGCGGTAAGACGTCTTACGTGAACACGTGGGAAACCCCGAAGTCCAGGAGCCGTTCCCGGAGCAGACGACCACGCCCTCGCCCTGCAGGGTGTAGCCCTTATCACAGAAGAACTCCAGAGCCTTGCCACTCAGCAGGTTATGTTCCTTCATCCTCCCGTTTGGGACGATGGAAGGTCTTTCACATCCTGTAGCAGCTGAGAAACGGACGGTCCCATTATAGGATTAATAACGTAAATAATCATTAATAATCATTAATAATCATTAATAATCATTAATAATCCCACGTTCAGTCTTTACCTTTACAGCTTGGGACGGGTGAACTCCAGGATCCATCAGCCTGACAGATAAGGCTCTGAGGACCAATCAGATTTAACCCCGAATTACAAATATAGGTGACGTTACTCTGGTAAGAGGTGCCGGTCGACAGCAGGAGGGCGTTTTCCACGACGGGGGGAGGGCCACACGAAACGGCTGCACATAAGAAACGAAAAGTCATCATCAAAAACAAAATAATAAATATTAAATAATAACTTTAATTAATCATTCTGTTTTATAAAACCTAGTTTATATTATATTATAATGTAATAATATTAAAGTTACACACAAGCATTTGATAAATGCATAATATTTGTCTTTCCAAGATTATAATGTATTTTTATATATATATATATATATATATAGTATATAAGTCAATAAGAAATAGGCTTTTCTATATATTATGTAATATGGTGAAATATATTTGATATTATATATTATTTTAACACTTATATTAGCGTTTTTTAGGCATATATTACCATTTTAGTAATAAACTTCACTTTTGTATGATTAAATGTAAAGTACACTTATTAATATAGTATTTATAAAAAATACACTATATTATAACTTTTTAAGTTCAATCATTTAATAAGAGCATAAAATTAAGATATTTTGAACCTATTCTTAATTAGTAAATACATTTTTTTAGAATATTAACGACAGACGGTTGTTTAAATAAGACCAGACTTTTTTAATTGTTTGTTGTTTGAGGAGGGAGGAAAAAAATACAATTAAATCTTTATTTTTTAGCACTTTTTAATTTCTCGAGAACTATGTGGAATCAATACAAGAAAGGAGGAAGAAATAAAAATACATTTTTATTTAAAAATAACATTTATTTAACCTACAATTAAATTAAAATGAATCTCCACTAAAGGGCGGAAAAAGCTAAAATATAATTTTTTAAATTTTTGTTATTTCAAACATTGGTGCTGCTGCGGATCCAAGAAATACCAAAAAAAACAAAGCAATAAAAAAAAGTCTGGCCTTACATTGTTTGATGTGAAGGCAAAAAATCTCTATAGGGTTCAAATCTGGACTCTGGTCAGACCAAAACAGGAGATTGGTGGCCTGTGGCTGATTGCTAGCACAGGTATGAGGAGTGTATTTACTTTGTTCTTCCTAATTTCCTGATTTTTGTTTCATTAAAAGCTTAATATTTAGCAATTTTAGGTTTTACTGTTTTTTTGCCATACACTCTTTGGCAAAACTCTGAACACCCCAGTTCAAATTTGGTTGAGCTGGTTTTCTAAATGAAAATATATTACCATATTTACATATTCAATTTAATCCAGACATTTTAGATATGGAAAACATTTAACATAAAGTTGCAGAAGCAGTTTTTAACTTTTCCAGATGGTACACTGGAGTAAGATCTCCATTTACTTTTCAGCAATTCATTTGAAATATGTCACAGTTTAGCACCCTGCTTCCTTGAATTTAGAAAATACAATCTAATTTGACCAGATGTACCCAAGCTCTTGCATAGCTATTTGCATACGACTGTACGAATGTAAATATACTAAAAAAAGTAGGGAATTTGTAGTATTTCAAAATGAAATATTTCCTAATTTTTATGATCAGTGTACATATGTGTATTACATCACATATTGCTGTGCAGGTCAGGATCAGTGGACATGTTTTCATTCCTCACCTGCTTCTTATTTGTAGACATTCAAGAGAAATCTGGGTTGATATTTTAGCCCAATGAAGAAAGGAGCTACTATATATTATCTCACATGTTTATAACACCGAGTACAAGAAGACTTTAGATGACTTTGGACCAAAAGGAGCAGCAGCCACAATGAGAAAGTAAGCATTTCTGTTGCCATGCACTGGCTTGACTGAGAGTGTGCACATAAATGAATCCATACGTAATCGTTTTAATCTGCCAACTAGGCCATCTCTTTTGGTTAACATATACTGGCTGCTTTCATAACCATATCAGCCTAGATCATTGATATGCATTAGTTAAGGCAATGTAAATGTAATGCACCTACTGGAACAGAGAACAATTTGGAGAATACCATTTACAAAAGGTTTTGAATTTATCTTCTGACAGGATAATTGTCAAGCCTGGAGTCAAAGGAGAAAAGCACCAGTGCTGGAGCTCTATAGGGTATGTATTTAGTAGTCAATGGGAATTATATGTAACCAAATAACAAGCGAGAAAGCAACGTTACAAGTGATATATTATGTACTAAGCTAATAGCCAGAAGAACATCTCTTCATTCTCTTAATCAGTTACTGGACCGGTAATGCCCACAGAGACATTAGAGAGGGAGGCAATTAAGACTTGCAGTGATGTTTAGGTAACTTCACCCATGAACATCACTTTAAGTCTGTGCTGGCTCCACTCTCAGAAGCAACAGTCTATTAATACGGATAAGCAAAGCTGCTCATGAAGAGGAATAATAACTTGAAATCTAGAAAGTCTAACTTTATTTGATGTTTAATTTATTTTTTAAATTTATGTCTTTGAACAGGAGAATCTCAAAAAGCTGAAAACTTACCCATGGAGCCTAGCCTCACTGTGCATCATAGCGTTCCTAAAAACGACCAAAACTCCAGGTATGCGCACCTGAGAAACATAAATAAAATACTAAAATATCATAAGCAAACACATATCAGTATAATAAAATATTTGCAAACTTGCAGCAAGAGGCTGCTTTTTATGACAGCATTTTTGATAAACTACATTTTTTTAAAAATGTATTTTACAGTTTATTGTAATTTATTTGTGACTTCATAAGAAGTGTTTTGAGTGTAGTGATAGTTCATTTGCTGTTGTGGATTTAAGCTATTCTTTAACTCCACTTTGTCCTGGTCAGACCCATGTGGGTGGGTGACCAGAAACTATATCAAAAATCACTGGACACAGGTGTAAACATGACTGGGATGGTTCATTGCAGTGCTGGGTGATGATCGCCCAAACCACTCTCCCCTCGATCAGACAGGCCAATTAGACCTATACAACACCACACAGTGATGGGCTAATTTTGTTAGACAGACCCACACACACAAATACATAAAGCTTTGAGTGCTTAAATAAGTATGCAAGAGTTACACAAGCATACAAATAGTAAAAGAAGGATACTATCAAACTTGGATGCCACAGTGCGCCCTCCAGGATTGTTTGTATGGAAAATTAAATGAATGAATGTATAAATTCAGACTTTACACAATAAAGTTTCTACGCTATAAGTTTAACTCTAACTCCGTGTGCACGCTGTGAGTTGGCATTTTTTGGAGTGATGAATTCATTTCAGCCTGCAGAATCTGTACATTTAAGTTTTGCCAGTAGCTTGTTTGCGAAAATGGCAAAGATACTCCAATAAATGTAATGACAGTCCTAAAGCTGTAGTCTGATGATCAAACGAAACATGATTCAATGTATATCTGGTATTTAATTTACTGTTTCTCTGCTACTTTCTAACAGAAGTTAGCAATATTGCTTTTAATTCACTGATTTATTTAATGCATCATCGAAAATACTGTAAGGCAATCTAAACATGTGGGCATGATGTGCCTCCTCCAATGTCTCAACAAACACAAACACACACAAATCTGAACAAATTTAAACGCAATCTGTTCTATAAAGCTTTTTACATAGGATATATGTATTTAAATCAGTTAAACATTAATCATACAAATGGCTACACTCTTTATTGGAGCAGATTTACATATTTACATTTAAAGCATAAACATTCTTACGTGCAGAAAGATATCTGAAACCTACTCTTTGAATTGAATTGCAGGCTTAATTGCTTAAACGAAACAACTCAACTGTAAAGTCATAAACAAACCCAGCACCAGCAAATCTTACCAAATCCAATGAACACTTAAATAAAGGACTGATTCAATAATGTTCCATTACTGTTGCAGCTACCAAATCCTGATTCCTACCATTCCAGGGAATGCATACATGGACAGCAAGGACTTGGCCAAGATGCTGGAATGACTCGAAACTGACTTAAGGTTAGAAAAGCATAATTTGTCATTTTAACCTCTAGTGTCAACCAAACATTACAAAACCAAAGCACCATAGCAGTCTATGAGCGGTATGCAAGGGGTTGGACTGGCCCATGGTGTGGCGTGTGGCAGGAGTGTGACCACACACACAGGCAGGATTGTGTGTGGCCCCCTGTGGAAAAGCCTGTTAAACCCTTTCAACCTCAAATAGCACTGACAAAAGCAGGTGTGGTGGTGGGTCATGTGTTGGCTCAAAGAAACCCGGTGCCAGTTGTTCAGTATTCTTTCCTAGTATCCCCTCTTTCCCCATTATAAATAACCTCTCGCCCCCAACCTCCTCCACCCATTTGTTGGGAACGGTTGCTGTCAAGAGCATACGCATGGCTGAGATGCCAGCCCAGGTGATTGGGGATTAAGTCCTGTTGTTTCACCAACGGGACTGGGATGGCTTACAGATAATCAACGACCTCTGCCCAACCTCTGACTGACTGTCTCTGATTGTAATGCTGGCAATGCAGAATTGATGTGCTATCCAAGCATGTTCAGTGTCACCAGCGGCTTACTGATATAGAACACAAGACACAATGGCGTGTGCTGGCCTGACCCTATTTGGTGCTGGCCGTGCTGAGCTAATTTAGAACAATGAGGCCACAGAGTTTGGATTACGCCATCAAAAAGGAAGCTGTTGCGCTGATACTTGGACACCACAGCAAAAGAGAAATTGTGCTGTTATATTTTCTTAACTTTAAAAAATTTGACTTTTAAACTACTGTATTGTGTTTCCTTTTTATGAAATGCATGATTAGCATGCATAGGAAGTGCATATGAAACCAATATGTTAAAAGTCTAGCTAATATCCCTTAAACATTTATCCTAGTGATACGCACACATAGCAGCATTTATAAAGATTTATTTTACCTACACAGTTAAGTGGAAAATCTGCGTATGTACAGTACTGTGCAAAAGTCTTAGGCTAACGTTAAATTAGTTATAACGCTGTTTCAGCAGTGGTACAGTAATCATATATAATTATTTCTTTGTCTTGTTATTAGAACATAAACTGAAAGTACCAGAAAGTTGTAAGCAGTATTAAAATAAATGAATAAAACCAGAAAAGAAGCTTTTGTGGGCTCCAATGGCAAGTTTTTATTGTGATCTCCCCTTACATGGCATCTGGCAGATTCATTAAGCTGCCTTTTTTGACCCGACCCGAGTCCATTGATCAGGAATGGACTTTTTGGAAGGATAACAGCCTAGAAGCCACTTTTCCAGAATGGGAACACAGTGAAAAGGCTAAGATTAACTGAAGCTCACACAGACACACAGCCCTAAGATTTTTGCACAACACTGTATTTTTCAACATCAGACCTAAAAGGCTAAAAGAATAGTACTGCATCTCTGCTGGGTGCAGATAATATTAATCCATTTAGCTGTACTTGACTTTAAAGAACCCACTAACATTTTTGGCATGACTGTCACACTCAGGACTGCTCAGGCGACCATAGACAGCCAACCACACACTCACGATCACCAGCATTCTAATAACATACAGTACACCTGGCACCCATCACCATACTTACTATGTATTCCTTCATTCACATTCACACATTGCTAAGTCACTTGGTTTATTCCCTGTTTCTAAGTGCTCGTTATCTTACTATTATACAGGCTATTGTCACGCTTGACTTACATCCGGTTACAGCCCGGTTCCATTCTTCCGATCTTGTTGTGGATAACAGTGTCTGACCCTGGACTGCCCGATCTTGATTGCTGCCTGCCGACTTCATAATTAACGCCTGTTCTGCACACAGTGTGTCTCTGCCATTTCAACTCAGCGTTACAATGACAATGACATAAAACCACAAAGAATTATCTGAAATGGACATCCTATAAGTAACAACCTGTTTTCCATAAACAACCATTACAAAATGACGAAAGCACCATGATGTTAGATGACATGTTCAGAGCTTCTTGGACTGGTTGTAAAATTAGTGATACTGATCCAGAATTACAGGCCTGGTAGAAATACTAAGTAGATTTAACATACATAATATAGCTGGTATAGCTTTTAAGGTTAAACCTAAACATGAAGAACATGCGCCTGTGGAATCAATCCTTCAAGTGTGTGTGTGTGTGTCATTAAGTGCAATTGATTGGGTAAACATGCATGTTTGCAGCTGCCTGCATTGAATAAAGGCTTGGCATCTGCTTTCATCCTGTGCCATAAAAACTCAGGACTATCCATAGTCACCATGAGTCAACATTGACTTGATAGCACGTGTGCATGTGTGATTCCAGATATAAAAATAACCCAGGCCATATACCCACATCCCTGATTTGGATTAAACATGTATGAAAGTGAACGAATAAATGAATGAATCAATGACTAGATCATATAATTACTTGTAAATTAAAGGAACAAAATATAATATAACATTTACTATTATTAAATTATTATAGTGGAAACTCATTTCAAGCCTAATTGGATCCAGAAAGCTGTTCGAACTCCAGTTCTTTTGAAGTCGGAATCCAATTTCCCAAAAAAGAACTAAATAGAATTAATCCGATTAATCTTGACGTCCAAATGATTGTTCACACATATATCCTTATGTAATTAATGAATAAAGCAATGTAATACAATGCAATAAATAAAGGTCATGCAAAGGCATAAAATAAATTAAAATAAAGAGAAATTGTACAGCCACTGAGGTGAACACAGATGTGGCACCAGTAAACTGATAGTATACATAATGTAATAATAAAATTAAATGAACATATGTTTATGATCACACTATAATTCTTCTTCTTTTGTTTTTTTCTGTTATATTAGTGTATTGTTGCTACTGTCTGGACTGGATTAAGTGCCTCGTCCTAGGAAGATCGCTACCATTTAGTGTTTTTATTAAGGGTTTGAAAAATTTGGGGGCAAAAAAATTATGGCATTTCAAGGTTCTACTGTATTATCCTTACTATACAGTGCTTAATAATATATGTAAGTAAATATATGAAATAAATGAAATATTAAGACATGAAATAAAATGAAATACAGTGAAAACAAATGCAGTTTCAGTGACAGTGACACAGAGAAGGGGGGTTTGTGGCCAAGAGTATCAGATACCACAGGTATTAGGACACCCTCGCGGACGTGGCCAAAAGTATTGGGACACAAACCTGCACATGGTCAAAAATATTAGGACACTAACCCATACATGGTCAAGAATACTGTAAATCTCATCCTTTCTGTTTGCCACATTTCAAGCACTGTGATAGTTACTAATTTTATTAAATGTTTTCAAAGGGAGAATGTAGCTCAATTTAGGAATTGGTGGAATTAATCTATTCAAGAAAAAATGTACAAATCTCCACCATTTCACAGGTAATCTACTTCCATATGTGAAAATCTTCCACCATTGAAATTATTTTATGTATGTAAACCGATTGTTTACATGAGAAAAGAGTCAAGAGAGAGAAAAAATTTAAGGCACATTATTTACACACCTACATTGTACAAGCTCAATATACAGCATGTCATATACGATTAAAACGACAGCTGGTATGTAAGCAAATGCTATCCATATTTTAAATTATAACTTTATTAACTTCCATTATAAACTTATTTAATATATAAACTGTATCAGATGACTGAAAAAACTGAGCAAATCCTTTTGACCAATTTATTCAGACTGATGTTGTTTTCATTTTGTTCTGCAGTGGTGTCACATGACAAGAATCCAGCAACACCAGAAGTCTCAAAGTGCCTTATATGCTGTATTTTCTCTTTATGCAAGACAGTAACATTTGTTCCTGTGCCTATTATGTTCCTTGGATTACAACACACCAACAACAACCAGTGGCATGCTCTTAAAACAAGAGTGGGCAGCATTCTGTGCCATGACGATACCACTCAAATGGACAGGCGCATGCTCCTGAGCCAGTCGCCATCATTCAAGGAAGACCACTGATACCCAAGGAGATCATCCTTATGCCCCCAAAAAGAAGACATCAGTATGCAACTCGAAATTAAGTGCCCATCGGACCTTCATTTTATCCCAGAGGTTCATTCATTATGTCACGTTTTTCTGAAGCTCTTGCAAAGATGGATGCCACATAATGGACCTTCCTAATTCTAATAAGTCGTACAAATGCCTTGACTTGAAATGTAATCATATTTATTACAAGTGGCATGTTCACAAAAACGGCTCTCCATTGACTGAAACCCCCTCGTTGGTGATCAAATAGTAAAATGAGGATCCTCAGCGTGGCAGGGCTGGATGTGACTAATGGTGTTGAGGATGCCACTTGGAGTCTGCCAGTTTGCCAGGATATTTATTAGAGATGGGTTGCTTTTGCCAAGCCGATAGAATCTGGCAGTAGCTAGATATTTCTACGAGACATACAAAATTTAAATCGACACTGCAATGGATGATAGAAAACAAAATCCAACAGTATCAAAGCACCATCCTAATTATCTAATAGAAATTTTATGTAAAATTGTTAATTATCTGATATACTCACCCACCCATCTGTCAGCCATGCTTTTCCTGCGGATTGAAAAACAGATATAATGAAGTTAATGAATCGTTAAAAATTACAGTAAATACTACCTACACTAAACCAGTCTCTGTTGTTGCACTCAATACTTGTGTATTACTATTCATGTGCACTCTCTTAGTGCACTCTAATTAGGGTCTCTTCTGACTAACCTGGCCTTATTCCTGAAACCCAAACCACTCATGGTCCAGGATTTCACTGAGGTTAAGTCGGTTGTCAGGCTCTTTTGCAAGGCAGTTCCTGATCAGATGGCAACAGGCTGTGTGTAGAGTGATGTGAGACAGAAATACGGTCAAAATCTGATGCATCGTTTTTTCCCCTTTTACTTAAATGACTTCTGCATTTTCCTACCTGCAGACAGGTCGCGTGTAAAATGCAGCACTCCCTCACGAATCTGATCTATGGTCTTGAATGGTAGATCACCGCAAAGTATTTCATAATGCAGGATGCCCAGACTCCAGACAGTAGCAGGACATCCATAGTAGTGGTAGTAAGTGATCCACTCAGGTGGAATGTTGATCCAGGTGCCTGAGTATAAAGAAAAGGATCAGAAACGGCACTAAAACGCTTCAATCCGTTGGTGTAACTGTTAATCCCTCTGCTATATTTACCTTCAAACGCCCTATATGGGGCGGTCTGGAGCAAGTCACCACAGCCGAAATCGATGAGTTTGATCTTTAAGTCATTAGGATTCACGAGGATGTTCTCTGTTTTGATGTCATTATGAAGAACACCCTGTGTGCTGCAGTGACACACTGCCAGAACCACCTGTGCCATGATGATTTGAGCCACGCCTTCAGACAGTGGCCCTTCTTTGATGTAGGTAGCGAGGTCCATACAGGGGCTGGGCTTCTCCAGGATCAGTATGTAATATTTAGGGTGATCGTACCATTCCAGCAGCTCGATGATGTTATTACAGCGAGGAGATCGGGAGACCATTAGCATCAAGGCAACCTCTGCTGGTAGAGACTCTGCCTCTCCAGGCTGAAATTTGAACAGACATGTATAGCTGGTCTGAAAATGGTATTTAGCAAAACCGAAATCATTCAAAGCAGTGTATGGTTACTTACGATGGTCATGTACTTGAGGCTGTTATGCTTGTAGACATATTTAATCGCAACCTATTCACATATACAAAAAATAGTTAGGCACGGCATCAATCACGAGAAGAAAATAAGGTTAAGACAATTCAATGATGAACTTTGCACAGGCAATCAAGCTGTAAATCAGTGATTCCTCCTGAATGCCAAACTGGTGGTGATGAATGACTTAATGTTTTAAAATGGCATGTTTTAATGTTCACCTGTCTGCTGTCTGCCTTGCAAACACCTGCGCTGACACTGCCGTAGCCTCCTTTCCCAAGCTCCTTTCCAATAGTGTATTTGCTCAAAAAGAACTCTGTAAAGAAAATAGGATTTGTTTTATTTATGCAATATGAATTTCTTATGGGTATCAGAGATACAGCTCTATGATGCTTTGATATATAAAAGCTGCAAGTCTGGACAAACCATTGGAAGGAGAACTGGAAGAATTGGCTATGGGGGTTCCTGTCCTTTTGTTCTTCAGATCTGTTATTACACACATGTCATATAACCATGTAAATACCATCAGTTAGCAATATAGAACAAATTTATATATAAGACTCAATGGGTGTGTCACTGTTTGCATGGCATTAAGCTCACCTGGAGCTCCAGGTGCTGGTGGTTCCTCCTGGTGGCTCCAGTGCTGTTGAGAACTTGGTGTTATTTGTGTTTATGGAGATTGGTTTAAAGGTAAAGAAGCATAATTGAATTTTTACCTCTGAGTTTTCTGGCCTGTGCTGACTGACCAGAGCAATTTTCTCAATAGCCCTGGTCCAGGCCAGCCTGGTCCCCTCTGAATCAGCCGCCAACATGTAACTCCTGCACACAAACACAAGGGATTTGGCTGTAAGAAAACATTTAAGAATTGAAAGCAAGTTTCATTTTGACTATTATAAATCTGGACTCACTTTGTAGGCGAGACCACCTTAAGGCAATAGCGATGCCGGACGGTCCTAAAGTGATGGATGGTACATAGCTGCAAGTCCTCCATCACTACTCTGGGCTGGTTTTGATTAAAAGGAAGTTATAGCTCTTTGCAAATAGACTTTTCATTTTTTGAATATCTAACTTTTATGTAGCCAACCTTGGACCTCTTCAGGTACACAAGCTGATTTTCATATACCTGGAACCAACTTCTGCAGAGAAACCATAATAGAACCAAGAAAGCAGCAAACAACTGCATATTACTAAAAGAATTCAGTACTGAGTGAATTATTAGAGGTAAATAAACTATTATCCTATTGCTGTTTCCAAACCTCTGCCATGTTTTCATGGTATTTCCAGCTCTCTTATACAGGAATCCCTCTATAGCGATCCTGTTCTCATCATCCACATCATAACGTTCCTCAGAGGTCCTCTGAGGCCCCGGCCAATAAAAAGGCCAGCAACACTTCAAAAAATACTCCATAACTCACAAGTAATGCTCAAGCGACAACGTATTGCAACACATTTCACCAAATGAACACTTTGATTCCATAAGGAGATGATTTTGGAACACTGAGCCACTGATCCATTCCGAGATCACAATGCCTGAACATTCCAAAGCAAAATCCAGTCAGTGTCATGATTTGATTTCCACTACCATATATGATAAATACACACACTTATTACTCCATGTAGTCACACTTTTTCTATCTATAAGCAGTACTGTGCAAAAGTCTTAAGCCACCATTAGCTTAGACATCCCAGTATTTTGACAATAAGGCCAGGCGTTTTCTATTGCTTGTTCCTCGGATGTCCCTACTTAAGAATCTAGTTCCTTATTTTTCAGCATTTTTCAATTTCTCTAGGACTATGTAGAATCAATACAAGGAAGGAGGAAGAAATAAAAATACATTTTTATTTTAAAATAAAATGTATTTAATCTACAATTAAATTAAAGTGAATCTGGAAAAAAATAGCAAACAGAAGCAAACGGTTGGCTCTCCACTGGAGAGCAGAAAAATATTTTTTTTTAATTATATATAAATATATATATATATCTTTTTTCCAATTTCAACCATTAGTGCTGCGGCAGATCCGAGAAATACCAAAAAAAATATTTATTTTTTTATTCTTCAAATATGATCGTTGGCGGATCCGTGAAATAAGTAATAAAAAAGTCTGGCCTAAGTTAGATTGATTTTTTTTATTTGACAATTTAACAATAGAATTATGCCTTAAGCATTTTCTTTCAGTCCTTAGACTTGTTTCTAAAAAATTGTTTGGTTATAGCCTGACTATTGTTGGAAATACAGTTCTTAGTAACTTCAGTAGTTTTGATATAATTGCTTTGATGATCTGGTATTTCAATATAGCACACAAAATAAATATAAAAAAAACCATCTCTAAACACCTAACTGTATACATTGCATATTTCAGGCTTAAATCTAGAGAAGGCACTAAAGCCCACTAACTTAGCTAATGCATGTATCTTTACTGGTGTGTTATTGCTGTATGCCATGATGTACACTCTCTGTGGTGATGTCATTAATTTAATTTATTCAGGACAGACATTCAGACAGGCAATGACCAGAAATTGAGTTAAATAGTAAAGTAAACGTTTTGTTGTAGGTTCACCATATCTTAAAAAGCAGAGTTATTTTGGGGAGAATATGCATGTTAAATGTGTATGGGTGAATGATGTGTGATTGCGCTACTCTGGTTTAAAAATGCTATTGAATTAGATGACAATAAATAAATAAAAAGGCATGTGAGATCAGTCCCATTTTTGCATTGCTATTCAAGCATGGCTACACGCCTCGTGTATGACATAGTTCATATTTTTAGAAGTTTTAATCTGATCTACGTTGGAGGCAAAATGAAGAAGCTCAAGAAACAGCTAGAAGACAAAGACACAAGCAAGCAAGAGGATGCCTAAATCATCAAACGACAACGTGAATAACAGAAATAAACTACAAATGTAAACAAAAGATGCACACAATGACCATGGTCCACCACTGAAAGATGAGAAGGATACAGGGGTGGACATTTAAAATTTTATTGGAAAATATTGAAAATACAATATAATTTTATAATCTTAAACAATATTAAAAAGTGCTTTTAGATTGAATCAGAACAGGTAATGTAAAGAGTGCCATTTTGTTCAGTACAACGTGTTGAACAGTATGTTACTGCAGTGAACAGAAAAAGACCAATTCAGTTCAGCCCTTCACTTTAGGACAAAAAAATGGCCAGATCAACAGATAATATGTGGGATGTTTTAAATGCATGTAAATTTGAAGCCTAAGGCAACCACAAATCTGAAATAGAAAGAAACAGAGAAGTGAAAAGGGTTTGCATGTATTGCAAATATGTTCACACCCTCCTGCTCTCTGTTGCAACAATGTACCTCGTAAGCACTAGTTATATTACCTACAGGCCAGACTCTTTTTATTGCTTGTTTCGCGGATCCGCCGACGATCATATTTGAAGAATACATATTTCTCAGATCTGCCGCAGCACCAATGGTTGAAATAAAAAATATATACATATATATATATATATATTTTCTTTTTAGCTTTTTCCACCCTCCGGTGGAGAGCCAACGGTTTTTCTCCTGTTCATTTAATTTTTTTCCAGATTCACTTTAATTTAATTGTAAGTTAAATAAATTTTATTTTTAAAATAAAATTTATTTTTTATTTTTTCTCCTTCCTTGTATTGATTTCACATGGTCCTCGAGAAAATGAAAAGTGCTGAAAAATAAAGATTTAGTTGTATTTTTTTTCCTCCCTCCTCAGTAGATTCTTAAGTAGAGACATCCGAGGAACAAGCAATTAAAAAAGTCTAGCCTACTCCGGTATGGTCAGTAATTAATTTCTTGCTTCTTCTTAAGGTGTGATTGGTCTAGAACCAGGTACACACTTGTGTATACTTGAACAATAGCTCTGAACACACAAATGGAATATTCCCATCTACAAGGACACCACAGTTTTAATTTATGGAAATTCAGAATAATTAAAGAAAATACAATGATGTATTGTTACAAACCTGTCATAACACTAAAGAGGACACAATAATTGACCTGATACTTAATGGTAGTCAAAAATGTATAAAGTTTTCAAACAACACAGAAGACCAGCCAGACAAAAGACAACAAATAAATGTGAACCAGTTTATAGAGTTGGTAAGGAAAGTATTCAGACCCCTTTAAATTTTTCACTCTGTCTTATTGCAGCCATTTGCTAAAATAAAAAAAGTTTATATTATTTCTCATTAATGTACACTCAGCATCCCATCTTGACATAAAAAAAAAGTATTTATTAAAACAAAACAAAAAAATGAACTATCACATGGTCATAAGTATTCAGACCCTTTGCTGTGACACTCATATCTAACTCACAATTATTCATTGTTCATTTCTTCTTATCCTTCTTGAGACGGTTCTACTCCTTCATTGGAGTCCAGCTGTGTTTAATTGAACTGATTTGACTTGATTAAAAAAGGCACACGCCTGTCTATAAAAGACCTCACAGCTTACAGTGCATGTCAATGCAAATGGACATTTTCTGCGTTAAATATAAGCGGGGTGTGTGGAGAAAAGCAGGCACTGCTCATCACCTGCCCTATACAATCCCAACAGTGAAACATGGTGGTGGCAGCATCATACTATTGGGGTGTTTTTCAGCAGCAGGGACAGAACAACTGGTTGCAAATGAAGTAAAGATGAATGCGGCCAAGTACAGAGATATCCTGGATATCCACGAAGAATGTGATAATTCCACCATTAACTGCTCCAATCAGCAAGCAGTTGGTTTCTCTGCAACTAAACCCTAAAGCTCAATAATAGTTTAGGATATACAAGGCGAGTCAAAAATCAAAGGACACGTCGCATGCTGCATCTTAAGACACTTTGCAAAGGCTGCTAAAACCATTGTTGAGGTTTCTTCACTATGTACATTTCTAGATGTTGGTTGTTGAAGTCTGCAGCTATGATAAGGCAGCTGCGCTCCGCTGACATCAATTGTCAATTTCATCTTCAGTTACCTGTGATGAACAACAAACATTTTGAACTTTGTGTTGATAACTTTTGAACCACAAGATATATTGCAAATTTATTTCTGAAACAATTTTGTTCTTCTTTGATATGCTACACGACCACCTTCTCATTGGAAAGACTTGCCCTAGATCCAATATGGTGGATTTAAAGATAGCAGCCATGTTCCGAACATAGCCTAAAAGATGCATCTCCCTCACCCATTACTTGCAGGGGACAGACGTCAGATTTCATTTTCCCCTTTGTTTCTAAAATAAAAGGGTGTCCTGTGGCTTTTGACTCAACCTGTACAGTGAGAAAAAAATCATGATACATGAATTAAATTGTTTCCTTTTTATACATTACACCATATACAATTGAAAATATATATTCATAAGTATTTAGACATTATATCCCCAAATATAAAAAAATATATACAAATATTAAAATAAGTTAGCAAAGTACCTGGTTAGGATAAATGAACAGCCACTTAACAGTCATCACTGTAAACATATACAGACTACATCCAACCACCCTCCAAATAACTCTTTTGATGTAATATGAGCTTTTTACTACCAAAAAATAAAAATAAAAAAACCCAACCAAAAAAACCACCCTGTGGACTTTAGTAAGTTAGTACAAAAATATTCATTCGTTTTTAAAAACCCTCCAAATGCATTCAAATGATTTTTAAGTAGTGAAAAGTGTATGGTACCACCAACCACACTTGGCCAAATTTGGGACATCCATCCAAACTGGGCAGCCGAGCCAGCAGCAACTTTGGACCACTTACAACTCTTAATGGCAGAGACTGTGCTCAGAGCCAGTGAATGTAACAATAATCTTAATACAGTAGTTTTTATGATGGGAGCAATATTAAGTTAATTGGGGTACTGGGCAAATGGTCCGGATTAAAGAGATAACAGATGCTGGCATTTATACAAAAATTGTTTAGCAAAGCCTGCTGTTCTCTGTTAAAGATGGTGGATGGACTTGAAAAGCAATCCTTTGCCGTTCACAAGATTTGACTAAACTAATTATTTTGCAAGAATGAATGGACAATTTTTTCAGTTTACATGTGCAAGGTTCATACAGACATATTTAAACAGACTGGTGGATGCAATTAAAGCAAAAGGAGGTTATACAAAGTATTAAATCTCACTGATCACTTATCCATCCAGTAACTTCCTTTTGGAGAATTTTCAGAACTGTTTGTTTTCTTTTTATCTAAATAATAAAAAAAATTACAGAAACAAACTTAGTTTTAATGAGTTTTGATTTCAGGCTGTAAATTCACTATTCGTGGTGAAATATTTAAGAAAGTACAATTTTAAAATGTTAACATGCAATATTATTTGTCTGATTTTATTTGATTTTTGTTTATTGTCACTTTCAGCATCAATGGCAACTTCAGCAACACATTGAAGTCACAAGGTTATCTCAAAATTTGTCATATTAGACTGCAAGTCTACTTCCAGTAGGTGAAAGGAATACAGGAACTCTGTACTCAAGTCGATGGCAATTCAGAGTAATCAATTAGCCTAAGAAGCATGTCTTTGGACTGTGGAAGGAAACCAATGTATCCAGAGTAAACCCACGCGCACACAAAGCTCCACATGCAAGCTAGGGAAGACCAAGGCCATACCATGTGCTGGGATTGAACCCAGGACCTTCTTAATCTGGGGCAGTGGTGGACTGGGGGAAACCACCAAGCCACCGTACTGCCCCAAGGACCAAGCTGAGGTCCAATGTTCTGTGCAATAACAGTCAAGCTTGGCAAAGCAATTATCTCAGAAATATAAGAACAGCAGGGCAGAATGTTGATTAACAGACTTGCTGTAAGTGGAAACCTATAAATGTGTCATATTGAGAGTCAATGAAATAAAAATACAACCCACTGAATTGCCACTATGGAGAATCCATAAATGTATGCTTTAGATTACAAATGGCTTAAAAGTGTGAAGCTGAAGTAACAGAGCTCAGTGATTAAAGGGGGTGTCCACATTTTTGTCTACATAGTGTATACAGGTCAAGTGATTGAATGTGCTAGACGTGCGCTGTCACTTACAACCCCTTTAGTTCAGAATGTGAATAAAAACGACAGTCTTAGAATATGACATTTCTGGGTCAGAACATAAAATGTTATATCAGAAATACGAAGGAGTTCAATACTACAGAGACCCAAGATTTCAGGATCTTCTATGTGCTGCCATTGATGTAACACCTGCACAGTGTCCCTGCATCAATACAAAAGTAAAGAAGAGTTCTTCTTAACGCTCTGAAGGCCATGCTAATGAAAAAATTCCTAATAACAGGGTGGGGAGCCACCTAGGAAAGTAGGATGGTGAACATTCATGATTCACGTTTGTGACCAAATCAAACCAGAAGTGGTTTTAACGTGAGGACAACTTACAAATACCAGGGTGCATATTGTACTCCAGCCTCAAATATTTGGCTATAATTTGAATGTTTTTCGGAGTGACGACGAAGCGTGCGTAAAGCGTTGCCACTTCACGAGTCCTGGTGAGTGAGATGTGCAAACTTTAGTCACTGATCTTGTAAGGGGGCCTTTCAAAGTTTTTCAAAGTTCATCCTCAAATGGGAAACATTTCCCAGAAAAAAAAGACGATCATGAAAAACCTGGTTTATGTAAACATAAGGCATAGTTGTGATAAAACATGTTACATCTTTATTTTCAGTTACTTGTCCTTTGTCACTGGGATGAAAAGTTAGAATTTGATTTCATGACTGAGCTACACATGAACGTTAAAGATAAAGGCAGTATTTTAAAACAAAGCAAACCACCATCATTGAATTGCAATGGGCCCTGAAGTTCATATTTCTTTCCCGAAGGATCTCCTCATGGGTAAATTGACTTTTTAAGTTCATGTTAAACAACATTCCCATATATCTAAAAAAGGAGAGAGCCCTTAGACTATAACTGAACGTGTTTGTGCCTCTGAAGGCCTGGAGAAATGTGTCCAGTGTCTACTCCAGCACACAGATGTGCTAATGCACCAAGACACGCACACTCCCACACACACCACTAAGATTTATGATGACCAGTTCATTAGATGCAACACTCTTGTACACGCTCGCAAAACATTTGCACCCGCACACCATACTCACTCATACACCACTATCAAACGCGCACACACACATACACACACAAACTCATACGCTTCTCTATATAGCAGTCCTGTGAGGGAAGATCTGCAAGATCAGCTCGTTAAGAACGTCCCTTTACGTGCACAGTCTCCAGATTTACACCTCCATAAAGTCTTTGTCCAGGTCCCTGTAGGCCTCATCTATGTATGTGGCTATGGCACAGAGCGAATTCCTATCTGAACTCAGCAACACAGTCACAGTCTCCTTCCAGTAGGTGAAAGGAATACAGGAACTCTGTACGGGGAAAGAAACAAAGAGTGTATTAAACTGATGAATGCATTTCTATTCATGGATCATTGAAACATCGCTGCTTTGCTTACGTTCTCCAGACAGGTGCTGTCCTTGTCTTTGTTGAGGTAGTGGTGTTGCCAAAAGCGAAGCAAATGGTGAAAATTGTTGAGTAAGCAACCGGGATATTTCTCAGCATACTCCTTTTCCTTAAGAGCCCTCAGGTAGAATGGGAGTTTGCCTCGCCACCGTGCCTGCATCAGCACAACCAAACTGGTGTTCAAGCAGCTCACGTTCTCCTGGGATGCGAGAAATTAGAAATGCCTGAATTATTTTACTGTACAACAAAATGTTAAAGACATGAATGTCTTATTTAAATGTAGGTAATCATTAATAAATAATATTACATGTTACCTACAAAGACCTACAACAACTATTTCTCATTTACATCAAAAATTGATTAAATTAAATTAATTAAATCTCTGCAGAGGGTTTTTAATTTCAAACGACTGATGGAAAGTGAAACGAAAGTGGAGAACGATTACGCTCAAGGGAGATGTACTAGACGGGGAAAAGAGGTAAAAGAGAAAGGTAGATTAACTATAGTAAAGTATAGATAGATTCACAGTTGAAAATAACATTCACAATTAATGTAACTAATGGGTAATGTAATTATTAGGTACAAACTTCATGACTGTGAGCACTGTTCAGTTCAATATCACACCATATTTCGGCAATATTCAATTGAAACAAAGCCATAACGGAGTTCACTGAAAGCCATAGTAGATCAATTGTGACTCAAACTTTACACAGACAAAGGCAGACGGTCTTTTATGTAAACAAACAAATGCTTAAAGTTCACTAACGTTACTACTGAGCATAATAAGGGAGAGACGGTTTCCCTATGAGACAGCAGTAGCACTCTTTAAAAAAGAAGCCTCAATTATGACTATTATATATATATATATAAAATGTTTTTCCCACACATGTAGTAAGCTTTACCAAACTCATTAACCAATATATTGTTAACAAAATGATACTAGGGAAAATAAAGCCCAGCCTTACCTGAGTTAGATTTTGAACGTTGATGATGTTTATGAGCCTGAAGAGGAAGGACAGTCTGTTCTCAACTTGAGCCATGTAGGACAGGAGGCGACACTCTGAAAGCACCTCTACCACTGAGTGAAAAATGAGAAAGTGATGCATCTTATACATCTCCTATTTACATGCATAACTTAATTGTCTCAACTAATTTTATTACCCTTTACATCCTCTGTCTGGGTCTCGAAGCGATCCAGGGACAGAACGATGCAGCGCACCAACATATTGGAGTCCACAAGGGAGCTGTTGATCTGGTTCAAAAACGTCTGAAACTGGAATCAGGGGGAAAAAAAATTACTATAAACAAAATGTGTGTTTGTCTAGTTATCATAACACAAGCATCTGTAGTTTGACTGACTGATTATTGTTTATTGCCATATAAGCACATTTTTGGCCATTTGTTTTGGAAGAATTTTAACATCTAAGGGTATTGATAATTGACTGATTTGTTGGCGTTTAACACCATGGTATGTCATAGGTCATTTTCATGGCAGGAACCAGCAAAAGTTTGCCTATGTAATTAGTTTCAGGCTGCTGGACTGATTTAATATTTTTTTTGGTGCTTTTTATCTAGGTTAGTATTTTCAGGTCCACAGTCGAAAGAATTATGTTAAGGATCTGTATTGTTTAGGGGACGAAAAAAAAGGAGAGGGATTTTTCCTTTGTATTCAGCATTACAAGCCTCTGTCTCACTCAGGGGCATCTCACGCATTTAGTCAGTATGCGTGTCAGCTGCAGACCATTGTTCTCTGACACGTGAACAGGTGTGCATGCAGTCATGTCGAGCTTTTCGTGACAGGAGCAAGGTTATAATGACCCTGGACAAACACACTCACTTGGGCAATTTAGAACGATAAATTAACCTCTTAGGAAAGTGGATGTAAGCTGGTGTATCCCAACATGACTAAACCCACATGGACACAGGCAGGAACCAATTAATGTATTTTAAAATCAATTTTACTCTAAAATGACTTGCATCTTATTTTAGGGTGCAGCTATACGGCCTCCACAATAACCCAGGTATGGGAACAAGTGCTGCATTGTGGCAAATCGCACACAGGCATGATTGGCAGTATCTGGTGGAGGGGAGGGCAGCTGGGGCACCATACCCCGAAGCTACTAGTCACCCCTGCTGACCCCTACTCTCTCAGAAAGGCTCCCCCACCAAATTAAGTGGGGTTAATAGCATGTGGAGGGGAAAAAAATGTGTACCTGCCCATTGTCTTGTTCCAATTGTTTATTAACAAATATACTACATGTTTAGAGACTGAGACATGAACAGCATGTTTACTTTCTATATACAGAATACTATATTTCTAATCTTCAAATTTGGGTCAGTGAGAAAAGAGAAAGTAAATGTCTACAAATTCATTTACATAACAGTACGAGTATCCTGTGAAGCCGTAAACAAGCACTAACCTTCTCTTCTGTGTTAACATATTTGTTGAACCTTTTGAAAGCATCAATGTTGAACTTCATGAGCTCGCCTAGTAGATCAAAATAGCTCTGAAGGATATCGCGTGATTTACAGCCACTGTCAATAATGCAGAAGAGGATGTGCTGTAATGGGACACAATAAGACTTATAAAACACCTTACAATTATACAAGGACATAAACTACTGGTCAAAACACAACTGATTAAATACTGTAAGCTCCGGTTAGCTGATTGAATACTGTTAGCTCCCTGTACTCTGCTCTTTACTGCGTGATGGATCATTCTCAGCACTGAAGACGCTGACGTGATGGTGTTGTGTTAGTGTGGCTTCCACTATTCAGACACAGCAGTGCAGCTGGAGTTTTAAAAATCCTCAAGCAGTAGTGAGACCATTTACAAATACGTCCAGCCAGCACCATCCTGTAGGCAACATCCCATGGGCACTGATGGAGAACTCGGGAATGACCAACAAACTGTGAAGGAGCTACTGTCTCTGACTACAACTCCGACTGGATCTATAGTAGATGTGTCTAATATAGTGTACAATGCTTAAAACCCCATCTGGGTTTATTCCACAAGTACCAACTCAACACACAGTACCACCACCACAACCATATCAGTATCACTGCAGCGATAAGAAAGATTCACCATCCAAATGGGTGACCAGTGATCCTGACCGCGTAACAGTGTAAAAGTGACAAAGTATGTAGATAAATAGATGAAGAAAAGTCATCTACATGAATAAGACACACATTGTATACTACCTTAATAAATATAATACATGCATACAAAAATGTTACAAATAACTGTATTAATGTCACAAACCTCCAGCAGTCCTCTCTTCAGCAAGAATATCTGATCTGCATAGGATGTAGCTCCTCTCAGAAAACTCTCTACTGCTCTGGCCTGCCAGAACCTGCAGGAAAAATGATGATCAGCACTAGGGGGGTAAGAGTGAATATACAATGTGGCTGTAAAAAAATGTCTAAAGATAGAGAATCGGTTATAACGTTTTTACTGCACTTCCAGATCATTCATATTTTTGTAAAACAGTGCTGCTAACAGTGACGATCCATTTTCAACATAGTTTTCGTCAACAAACCTTTTCTTCATGACGAAAACTAAACGATAACTAAAAAAACTACTTACAACGATTAAAACTATGACGAAATTAACTGACACTTTTGTCAACGAATAAAAACAAGACGAAAATGTTCGGCATAGGTGACGTCTTATCAGAACTAAATTAGCTTTGTGAAAGGCAGGGACAAGTTAGGAAAACATCCAATCATAACTACTTCGACATATCTGGAGAGGCGGGATAAGCCGTGTAGCTATCCAATCAAAAGCACAAATTTGATCTAAACCCGGGAAGACCCTACTAGCTTTGTGAA
>JAUZSU010163528.1:0-13655 GCA_034780255.1 Parotocinclus maculicauda | reverse complement strand
CACAGAGTACAGCAATATTCTTATATAGTCTAATAGTTTTAGCAATGGTATATCATATCCTTTCTACTAATCTTTATTCCAATATTTGTAAGCATTATTATATCTTAGATTTTTTATTTTTTTCCCAATCTGAAAAAGTAATTTCCTGGCTGCTAACTTTCCTGAAAAACTATTCCTGATCAAGCATCTTCAAGTTTTCGAAGTGTAACTTGGCATCCCGATTAGGTTGCCAGATTTTGCAATGCTCAAGCTTAGGGGAAGGTCATACTACCTTATCATAGTTTCTCATATTCTGCATATTCTGTACATACATGTAATATACACATTCATCCATAACATTATAACTTCACCTGTAAATTAGTCCATCTGTATATCATGTTTATAGTATTTATATTATCTGTATATTGTGTTTATAGAATCTCACAATATCTCTATAATATATTGCCATAACCCCAGATTCTGTATACTCTGTATATACTGTAACTATTGTACATTTTGACCTTGCTGCTTTATTTCACTTCTGGTTAGATGCTAAACTACATTTCTTTGCATTGTACTTGTACATGTGTAATGACAATAAAGTTGAATCTAATCTAATACTAAATACTATACTTGCCACCATATTGAAGATTGTTTTTAAATATTTGTGTAAATTCCCTGTATTTTCTGGTTATATTCTAATAAGATTCACAAATAACTATATGGTAAGTAGACCTATACCATTTTTATCGTATGCAATCTTATAATGATATAAAGACACACAGATGTATGAAAAAGCGGCTTTACAGGTGTAACGTGTCGTTCCACGTTTATCACCAAATGCGCCATCTAGCGATCGTAATGTGTCAAAACAGCGTTCTTGTCTGAAAACTCAGCGGTCTTTTTTACCATCTTTCTGCCCTATAAATACACTCCTCACAAAACTTAGGGCACATAGGGTCATTTTGAAGTATTCTCTATTTTTGTGAACAGTATAGATTAATCAAGCGCAGCCCTACTAGTTGTCCGTCCCAGCAGTCAACGCACATGCAGATCAAACCGGCCTGGAACCATTACTATTAGTGGTGAGTTAAAATGTAAATAAACATGGTTTACATGTAGTTCAGTTTACTTGGTTCGCTTTATGATATATTTTGCAACCAGACTTACCAAACCTTCTACAAAATGCCCTGCTCTGGGCTCGTAGTGTTTCTTAATATGTGCTGTTATTTTTATCAGCTAATAACTCCCAAAGTGATTTATAACAGATTCAAAATAACGTCTCCAGCATCTTATATGCCTGGACCAAAGTAAAAAAATTGCCTCCTATAAAAAGGAGATCCAGGTACAGTTCTTTGGAATGAAAGCATCAAGGTTCTTTAACATAACAGGAATGTTGTTTGATCACTGCTATATTATGTTATATGTTATATATAGTGTATATGTTATGAATTTGGGACTGTGGTGGCCTAGTGGTTAAGGTACTGGACTATGGACCAGAAGGTCCAGGGTTCAAATCCCACTTCTGCCACAGTTCAGTAATTCTAAATTGCTCTGGATAAGGGTGTCTGCTAAATGTAAATTTCTGCTGTTCTTTGGAAACAGTGGTGTATGTTATATTTCACCTTTGGGGTAGGACACGTTGTTCACACTTCCCAACTTTACACATCATGCGACTAGTTTAATGTTAAATAAAACATAGGTTGCTATGCTATGCTACATAAGCAGTGTCTGAAATTGGTATTTAATATGCCAAACATTGTACCATTAATACATATTTACCTTTAATTCTGTTTTAAACAAACATCTCCCCAATAGAACATGGTTTTAATGTAATTTCAATTACAATTTGCTTCAATTCAGAAAGACTCTATTTATTTATTGTATTCAGACTTCTTCTTCTTATTCCGAAATGTGCGGCAACTGTTAGTTTGCTAAAAAATAGTTTTGTTTAAGGCTGGCATCAGGCTATTTTGACATGGTAGCGGTGCAGTTTTCATATTAAATCAGAAATCTGACAGAACGTTAAGTATAGGTCATGCTTGTGCTCACTGAGACATCAAAAGGGCTCACAAGGGGCTAGGAAAACTAGGACGCTGTGCTACCAACAGCATGTTTAGTCCACAGATTTTTTAAGAGTTGCACTAGACAGCAACCAGCAACAGATTATGTTAAGTTAGATAGGTAGAAGGTAGATAGTTTAACTAGTACACTTAAAAACAGACTGCATATAGAAAGAAACTTGAACAGGAGTTTTTACAGCTCTCGCTCCATGACTGAGATGCTATACATCCACTCTCCCATCCAGCCAAGAGCTGAGTGTTTATGCTGTGCTCTTTCAAGAATCAGCACTAGCTGTTCATGATTAAGAAAGGGTCACTCAGCACAAACTGAAGGGCGAAGAAACTTCACCTTCCTTCCTGCACAGTACCCAGTCATATCTTTTTAAAAAGAACATGATTTGAAATATCAATCATTTTGGCCAGCTAGGAGAAAACACATTGCATGGTTGAAACAAAATCACAAGGATGCTGTGAGCAGGAATTACTTGTACCCCTTCCAAACTTTAAAGTGGAGTGATGGCCCACCCATGCCACCAGCCACTCGAAAAAAAAAATCACACTCTGTGTTTGGTTCGTTTAACTGTCTCCATGCATAAATCAAAATGCACCATTTGATTTGAACGCGGATATTGTTTGCATACCAAGGTTGTGATCCCAATGTTCAAATGAACCACACTAACAGGGCAATCAAACCAATTCTTGCAAGTGTGCAGCCACACTGTCTTGTTATCTACTTGATTTATTATTACTTAATTAGTCTTACAAAGTACAATCCAAACAATTAAGTGTTAAGAGCTTGGCAGTGCTGGTACTTGAATACATAAACCTTTTGGTTTATAGTCCCTGCTACACTTTCCCAAATACCAACTACAGTCATACTCCGGCACTCGACCACTTCACAACCCGTTGAATTGAGTCGAACTGAGTAAGTCCCGACAGTCCTAGTTTGTTTGGTACTTTCTACAACTTGTATGAGTGAAGATGCGTGACTCGGATGCCCTTTCTTGCCGAAATATAGGAGCAAATTTCTCTCACTATAGCTCTCACTTAGGGTAGAGCTCCTCTAAAATCAGCTGTAAACTTTCTCAGGAGACATGGTTGTTCGTTCAGGTTTTGCATGGTATCCTGCAGCACATTTGCCCACATATGTTGCAGCTGGAATTGTAGATCCTGCACACTCATAGGTTGCCAAAGCTGGTGTCCCATCTGGCTCAATATGGGTGTATATATATATATATATATATATATATATGGGGTATATATCTGCTGGAATCACTGATCTCAAAACGTCCTTACAGCTAAGTCAAAGGCCTAGATGGTGGGCAGTTCTTCAAAATGGCCACCCTGTGTCTCTCAGTCCAGGGTTATCCAGATTCCCCTATCAAAGTCTGTCAATTAGGCAACATTTATTTGAATCCATAATATAGGCATGTTTAACAGTCAGAAATCTCTCACCTAAAGGTAAACTACCCAAAAGTACAACCTGAGAGCCTTTTGTTATATAAGTTTGGGGAAAGCTCTCTTGTGGCAAAACCAAGTGTCTAATGAAGCCACACCTGTATTCATTTACATATTAGCACAACTTTACAGAAATCCAACAGTTCTATCTGGGGCATCATTTGTTTTGCCACCTGGTATATTTACAATAATCAATAGCACTTGTTTTTCATCTTACTCGTATTGTTTTGTGTTTAATTATGCAGTACAACTCCATTAATGCATGTACCACTTAGGCAGTGTGGATTTTCTGAAGCCTGGACTGGATTCCTTCTATTTACTTGATTCCTTTTGGGGAAAATTCTCAGTACCACCATACAAATTACCATTACCACAATGTTCAAGAAACTCTATACGAGCCAGCAGGACAGTGGGATTGGCATGGCTGTTGGAGGTTGTGGTTGCTGATGTGGTTGATTGACAGTGATGGCAGATAAGAGGCTGTCATGCAGAGCTGCACTGAGATAAGCAAAAGATTAACACGGCGAGACAGAGGGAGAGAAAGAGAGCGAGAGCGAGAGATTGTGCATCTAGGAGAGGGACTTAGCCTCAGATGTACACAAGCCATACTCAGTATGTAAGGAATGTATTAACAACACCGAGCTACACCTTGGTCTTTGTTCATTTGCTTGTTCAACACTGTGTGTCTGTGTAGGGTTTCATGCTCGGTAGAATTTCACACAGGGCTATTTGCATATTTTTGTTTGAGGAGCTGTCATGGAAGGATTATCTGTTCATGGTCTACATCTCCCATCTGCCGACCTAAACTGCTTCTAATACTCACTTTCTACATGTTTTGTCCGTGTGTGCGCACTTTATTCTTTATTTGATCACCCTGTTTGAGAGTGTGCCATGGACAGGATGGGTAGGGGTGATCCCCTGAGCAGCCTCTCCTCCCACGGACAAAGCCAATTGTAACTGCATCTGCATATGATGGTGCATGGGGTGTATGGGTCAATCCGAACATGGGAACTCAGATCCTTATGATGGTGTGCTAGCCCTAAAGTGGCCTTTAGTATATATCGTAGATATATTGAAGTGTATGGTCTAGCAGTGGTAAAAATCCCACTCCACACGAAATTCAGCACAACTGTTGCCAAAAGTACAAAAGTAGTGACGGACAGGGACAGGTTGTGAGATGTTCATTAAAATCGCTTCACTTCCAGGCAGGAATGGCTTATAGAAATCAGCACAGGTCGCAAGAACACTCTGCAGGGTGTTGCATACTTTGAACATATGGAGCAGAGTGGAATGCAAGATTTTTGTGGGTGTTATTATTATGTGGAATAGACATGTAATTGAGGCAACCGTACATTTTAATCACATTTTGTTTTTGCTTATTATTTTATCAAGGAACGTAACATCCATATTCCAGTTTTTAAGACAGTTATCATTTTCACATGGTTGCAAATGTAAAGAGCAGTCGCTCATCTGGACTGGCTCCAAAAGTGAATAAGTCACTGTGTGTGTGAGGCAAGGCTTTGCGGCTTTTATCATTTTAAACACAAGTGATTTTACCAGAATGTCAGGACTAGAAAAAAACTTAGGACAGATATAATGACCACCATACACCTAAAACTGTAATGGTTTTAATGTAATTTAAATTTTCTTCAATTTAAAAAGACTCTTGATTTTATTACAACTTTGAAAATTTGTCTGTGACTGTTCGTTTGCTGAAAAATTGTTTTGTTTAAGGCTGGCATCAGGCTATTCTGACATGGTATCAATGCAGTTTTTATATTAAATCACAAATCCGACAGAACGGTAAATATAGGTTATACTTCTGCTCACTGAGACATCAAAAGGGGTCACAAGGGGGTAAGAAAGGGCCAAGTTTGCAGCCTCTGCTGAGAAACAGGGTTAAGTGTCAAAAATGTGTGTTTACACAGAGCAGCTTTCTATCTAAAGTGAAAATTTGCCAGGGGCAGGACCAGCACATTGTGTTCAACACAGGCCTTCCTGAAATTCCGTAGCACGCCTGTCTACCATCCACACTTCCCTGTACGACCTATGTACCTGACAATCCCACACCACCTACCACTGCACACGCTTGCCCGCACCATCCCACGCAAATCTTGCAGACTAATCCACTGTGTCTTGTATGCTTGCTAACATAGCAAAACAGGCAGATGTACAAGCATGCTGCAATTCCAGCAGGTTGACTGCGTACGATATTTCATGGCTCGCACCGAGATAATTGGAAATAATGGTGTGTTAACGACCACCGCCTACGCTGGGTTAAAAGGGATCCAAATGCAACCTTGGGCATAAGAGAGACATGAACATCAAGAGAGGCTGATGGGGAGAGTGGCTGAAAGTTTTTAAGAGTGACACAAGTAGCTATGGGAAACTCGTCAGGTCAAACTGAAGGAATTTCCCTGAAATTACATAGCTCACAAAAAATAAGGGATATTTTAATTAATAGTTAATTTTTGTAAGCAGTATATTAGAATATTCATGTCAACCTGCCATGGAGCTCACATAGCTACAGGAAATGAACTGTACCAAAGTTGATCGTTAGAGTACTGCAAGACTAAAGTCAACATATTCTTTCTGATTATTATTTTACTTGTTACATATATTCTATAGTTTTTCATTGCTCATTTTTCTTTCACATCTAAATGTTGTATTCACTATAATTGATATCACCATGTGATACTATATATATCATAAACATTTATTTTTTTTATTACATTTCCAACATGTTCTTGCTTTTAATTATCTTTTGGTCTTTAGGTCCTGTTTATTATTATTACTATAGACTTATGTAGATAAATTTGTTTCTAGGCTGCCAAAGAAGGATGGGCCCCTTTTTGAGTCTTGGTCCCAATTTCTTATAACCTTAGGGAGTTTTTCCTTTCCACTGCTGCCCTAGGCTTGCTCTATTAAGTAGCAAATAATAATGGCATAATGTATTGCACCAGAACTACACGTTATGTGTTCACAGCAATGGGAATGCATAAACTTATGACTGAAACTTATTCTATCACAACTTTTGTATCTCTATTTTTTACGATCAAATAGCTATGCAAACTAAATTTAGTTTTCTTACACTTCAGTACTGTGGACAACTTTGTGTAGGTTCATGACATATAATTACAGTTAATTTAATTTCAATTTCTGGCTATAACAGTACAAGTTGTGGGAATTTTCTAAATACCTTATATGGGTATCTTAACAATGGGCAAACCCCTGAATTGAACAGGTGAACCAAATCCTAAAAGTTGGAAAAACAGGACTTTTATGGCACTCATTTGGCTCAGCCTCTGTGAAACTGGCCCCCCACATGAGCCATAATGGAATTTGAATACTGCTGTTCGCTTGTGCTGTGTTTGCTTCCATTTTTAAGAAACTGAACATTGTGTTTTATTATCTTTGATGTCAGAAAGTCCCCATAAAAAGCCAAAGAACTCCATAGTGATCTCATCTGTTAGTGCTGGTTTGTGTAGTTAAAATAAACAGTTGTTCTATTTTAATTATTAAGTTATAAGGCCTCAAAAGCTGGACGAGTGACATTTATCAGCCTCTTTAAAAGATAATCTTTTAATCATTTGAAGAAAAAAAAGGGGGGGAGCACAAGCGATGATTTCTGCACCTGTAACCAGCACAAACAAATGCTACATTTTCAATATTGTTTTGGGTAACGGCAGTATTTCAATTCCGTTTTTGATCACACAGAGGAGTAGCGTCACTGAGATGGTGGTCCAACAGTGATTAAGTCCCAGTAGCTTAATCCAGGAAGCCTGGAATAATTCTTCAGTGATATCTGCTGTGCCCTGAAATTGACTTCTTCTCCTATGCCCACTGGGTTCCAGTATAAGCTCCAGACCTGACCAAGCCTAGCTGCTAGCTTAGTGTATGTTCTTTTTCTTACTTTGAGACAAGTTCAATAGATGATGGGCAGCTACAGTGCTGTAGACTGTTGGGATGTCATCGTTAACCAAGACAGGAGAACTGGACATTTTAAAAGTTTAACACTGTCAGTGTACACTTGCAAAATTCAGCAGATACCCTTATCAAGGGTGACGTGCAATTGATACAAACCCACATGTTACAGTTCAAGAAACAACCTTCAACCTTCTGCTCAATAGTCCAGCCTCTCAACCACTTTCCCAGAATATTAATATATTTTAATAGAGTCATTTTTTGTTTTTATTTTCCACCTCATTTAGACTGAAAAATGACCCAAATACATCATTTAATATTCAGATATGACCACCTGCTCCACATCTTTTAATAAACCCTAAAATGTGGTGATATCTCCTTCCATTCTGTTCACAGTCTCCAACCAACAGCAATTCCTGCGACCTAGTTTACCAGGCACTGTAATTGCATTTAGTTAACCTTAATTATAAACAATGAAGGCTTTTGCAGCACAGCTCGGAATGTACTTTTCACTTTGGCTCTAATTTAGCATAAAAGTTTGGCGTAAAAGTTTGCCAACAGCAAATATTTCAAGCCCATAATGTCACTTCACGTTAAGATTAATTAGTTGGTGGTTAGTTATCACCCTTACTCTAGGTGACACAAATATTCTTTAATAATGTGTACAGTGACTCAGGAAGGAGTAATTAATTCATCTAAATATACCTGTTTTTAACCTTTTAAAAATATTGTTTTACATTTGCAAATTTTTCCTGACATGCAGGTAAGAGCAGTCCCAAATATGACAGCATATGTCTAATATATAATTACATCACCAAAGAACATTGAAAGCTTTCTGAGAGGGGTAGTCGGCGTAATTATTAGATGCCATAAAGGTACAGAAAACAATGGTAAAGCACCATTACAATATAATTTTAACAAAAGCTGTACATTATCGGTTCATGCTTCACAAACTTTGAAAGCCCCTATAGTGCAAAAACACTTTCCAGAACTTGCAAATGTTGGTACACGCAGACAAAATGTTCAGAATGGGCAGAAAAACACAGATTTATACCAATTTTCTAACAACCAACACTAATTTTCTAACACCACCACAAGTACACGATTTCAAGCCCATTCTGGGGTTCAAAGACATATTCAGTAGCTGGCTCGTACCTGAGCCACAGGAGCTACATGGTGTACTCGGTATATTTAAAATCTGTTTTATGTATTGCCAGTGTAGATTATGTCACTAAAGTGCAGTTCCGATTCATGGCATGTCTTTAGGACCAGAGCAGTCTACTTGTTGTAGTAACACTACCACAAACTGAATTCAAACTTTTTTATAATCATTATATTACTTCATTTTTTATTATTCTGTAAATATTTCATTTATATTTATTTCTAATTTTACCACTAGTATTGAGATTAGTGCAACCCATTTAGAGTTAAACAAACCGTCTCGGCTTCCTCAAAGACCCAAATTAAATAAAGCAATATTTGATTTCATGATCTGAAACACATTCTGCATTTGCTAGCACCGCTGTGACTGATGCAATTAATTTCTTGCATTTTTTTTTCAAAACACCTTCTTATATACCCATCTCGTATATGAAATTGCGTATGGAATCTTGTAAACGCACGACACTCAATTAGCAAGCCAGCGTGCGGCTTTCACACTCCTCCAATTTCACGTCTTCTGAAAGCGAGGAGACAATCACAGATTGTCTGAAATATCTACAGTGACAGTAAATGATAATTAGAGAATATAATGGATCACATGAGGAATGAAATAATCCAATGATGAAATGCTAATCTGAAGTAACGGATGACTTGAAAATGGAGTTATGAAACAATATGTCCAGGATGGCTTTATGAATACTTCATCACAATAGGATTAGACGTTCTTGCTTGTCAATGATGAGTCATGTGAGCAGGTTAAAAAGTCAATGAGGCATTTGGTTTGCATTGAAAGGTCTGGGGTTATTTAATGGAAAACCAGTTTTTTAACACATCACACTCCAGTGAAACACAATATCCTTGCATTCAGTTAAACTGGTGGGGTTTAAATCCACCAAGTTTTTGCAAATTTTGAAAATTCACAAATAAAACTGAATGGAAAAAGTATCCAAGCGTCCAAGTTTTACACTTGGATGAGGTGGAAAGGTTTGAATATTGCAACAGTCAACATACAAAAAAGGTGATGGAAAAGGGTTTTGAAAAAAAAAAGCAATAATCCTATATCACGTTAACAGCATTTTGAGACTTTTTTGAATGGTCTCATGTCCAACATGTTTTGCTCAACCATACAGTACCTGAGACGCATATCTTTGATAAATGTGTTACTGAATGCCCCTTAAACAATTAGATACTGAGCAATACTTAGTGGAAGGGTGGTGCCTAGCAAGCCTCGCCCCTCCGCAATTTGTTGCTTCATCTGGCCAACTGGAATGAATCTTATGAGCCTTTGTTCTTTATAGTATAAATAAATGGGACTTTTTGGCCATCAGGCACCAGCCTCCCCCATGGAGTGGAACCGCTGCCACTGCACAACTCCACTAAAGCAATAAGACAAATGTTTGTAGGCTACATTTAGTCCAGTCTAAAATGATGTGAACCTATTTCTGGCAGGATATGTCATTTAAGAACCTGGAAATGAGAAAACAAGACACAAAAGACACCACTGAGGATCAGCAAGCACACACTCACACTCTTTAAAATTTGCATAATCACTGACATAAATGTATCAGTTAAACTAAATTGGTTGATTTATGTTTAATTAACTAAACACCATTAAAATAAACCCATTCCCACAAATCTGCTTTTCTGTCATGACAGGGCCATAAGCCCGCAAAGCTTTCATTTAGAACCTCCATATGTAAACTTTGATGACTGTAATTTGAGTTTTTATTCACAAGAAATGAAATGAAAATTGATAGTATTGGCTCCAGAAAATTTTCGGCCGTATTTTTACCACCGATATAAGGATCACACTTTCTGGTAAAGGATAATTGAGAGGGTGAGAAAAAAGACTGGCCTACTGAGAATCACTTAGCCCTCAAAATTAATTTTCTCATCCATACTAACAGTCTCTTTCATTTTATGTGACATGATTTTATAACGACTATACTTTATTAAATAATGACTGTGCCAGCTGATTCTTTTATGGCTTTGCACTCAACAAGAGTTTTTTTTCCTCCTAAAACTCAGTTTTATTTTACTATTTAAGCTAACCAACAGCCAGTTTTACCATAGTTTCTTTATATGAGATGCTGTTGGTAAATGGTTAAGTTGTGTGTCTGTAAAAGAAACATAAAAACAAAGAATGCAAGAGGAACTGTCTAGAAAAGTCAGAAATAAAGTCAGAGTTTAAAGTGCCAAAGTAGATAAGAAGATTGAAAGAAAATAGAAAGCAAGGTTACCATGATAAATCCAGAATTGAGACTTTTGTTTGCATTTAGAAAATTGGAGGAAATCTCAGCCTGAGCCAACCTCAGCCAGTTGAAAATACAGTGATCTGCGAAGTAGAGACGCTATATTTATTTAAGTATTTATACACTATTTTATCCGTAAAACTTGCAGAACGTTTGGGTTTTATGGTAGGGCTTGAATGAATTCAGTCTATAATGAAACTTTCACAAACAGAAACCGCAGACAAAAACTTGTCATGTCGGCAAGTAGCGACTCAGGCGGGCGATGCTCTAGTGTTACTTCTTGTTTTTGGTGAGTATTCATCCGCTGAGTAAATACGCTATTGTAGTGTTTTTAACTGTTGAATAATCAGTAAGTAATGGAACGTTCTCTTTACTTAACACACCATACATCACTCTCGTAACACACATGCTCCGTCTGTACCGAGCTTACAGCAAGTCATATCCTACACAGTGAGTAGATACAACAGCTATTTACGGTAAATTCTCATATTTTATTATTTATAACATTCCCTTATTATTAGAATTAAAATTTTAAATATTCTTTAAATCAATTTTGTGATTTTGTAATGTAAAAGTTCCGCAAAAACCCGGGAAACAGCGAAAATTTGTGATATATTTTTTCCATTAATATTTTTTGAAAACCCGCCATGCACCGAGTCCATGAAAGTGTCGAGGGAACACTGTATATATATATATATATATATGTGTGTGTGTGTGTGTGTATAAATAGCTTTATTTATGGTGTTTAAAGTGGGTGCTGTAAAGTTTGTAAACCCTATTTTTCCGTGTATAAGTCACTTAAAACATTGGCCTAAAATTGGATCAAGAGAACCAACCTAAACAAAGAAACTAAAATTTTATACTTAGCCGTATGTTTATTATATTTAATCAAATAGTAATTGATTAGTTTTGAAGGTAAAATTTAAAAGATTCAAGTGTTGTCAGTCAATAGGAAGGCAGACATGATCTGTTAATTCTTCAATTTCTGTATGTGTACCATGGCATGAACAAGGGAGATTTCTGAAGACCCCAGAAAGAGTTTTTGAAACTCTTTAGAGTGCAACAGGTTACAATACCATCTCTAAAGGGTTTGGACTCAAACTAAAGATTCAGATTGTGTTGAAATGGGGGAAATTCAAGACCATTGTTAATGAGCCAACCAACAATGATCACAGTGACTGCATGGTGTGTAATAGTCTGCGAGGTCACAACCAAGGGTAACTTCTAAGCAAATAAAGGCTTTTGTCACTGGTTAGTGTTCATGTTTATGAGCCACCAGTAGAACTCTGAGCAACAATGGTGTGCATGGAAGGACATTGCTGCCTATCACGCAGCACATGGACAATCCTTAAGGCCACTGAAAAAAATAAACAAGACCGAAATAGATCTTTTTGGTTTTAATGAGAAGCAAAAGGTCTTGAGGAAGAAACACACTGCGAAGAAACTTTCCACACTCTGTTTCTTAGGATTTATATCATGGGAAATGGGAAGTCATGCATGACCTTGATACGTAACATTTAAATGGAAACATGTTTCAGTTACATTTTGTTCGTCTGAAATCTTATGGGTGTCAGTTATTTTGACACATGGTATTTGGGTTGGCACATGAGGTAGGTCATAGTCTTGGCTTAATACACCTTGAGTGTATTCAGTCTTTTCATTTGCTTAATTCTTTTGTCATAAGGATTGCCTCAGCGTCTGGCAAAAGAATCTTCTTTTGCTGGGAACAGTAACACTTGACGTTAGACCTCTGTGCTGTGCTGTTTGACCTTCATGCAATTTCTAAAAGGTGTTAAGTTGAGGCCAGATGACATATCCTCAATTGTTTACCAAATTACTTGTCTATATTGACAAGATAATTAATTTAATAGTTATATAATATTACATTTACTTTTTCAATTTGTGAAAATGTTTTATTGGTTTCGCTCTGTGTTTCCCTCACATAAAAGGGAACACATTCCTACTGTTTAATGTCACACTGACCTACACAGTTAGATGTTATGTAGTAATTGCAGCTTTTTGGCAGAATTCCTATACTCTAGTAAAACTAAAGATAATGCTTGTAACTTATTAGTCCAGTATATGTAGTTGTCCCCTGTTTATGTAAAGGTACTAAATGCTGGAGTTTAAATACTGCATATTTTTAATATTATAAATATTACAATTTAAAAGTACTTTCATATTAAAATTAATAAGAAAATGTAATTATTAAAGTATGTAAGAGCAACTGTCCAAAGGTGGAAAGCTTAACAAAACGACATATGCCTATAAATGTTTTTAGTGTTGTTTATACATTCACCCATCCGTATTACTTTGTTGTGCTGGTATGAGTGGATCAGACACATCAGTGCTGCTAGAGGTATTAAACACCACAGTTTCATTACTGGACTGAAATGCTCCACCACAAATGCTCAGCCACAAGGTGGAACAGTATGATAGATCTGTTAAAAGAGTACATATCAAGTGTTTAAAAACTCCAGAAACACTGCTGTACCACTGCTGATCCACTCGTACCCACACAACACACACTAACACACAGCCACTGCAGTCCTGAGAATGATCCAAACCCAAATAGGATAGGATGTGTGATGGTCATGTGGGGTCTCTGACCATTAGTGAGCAAAGTAGATTGAGACACAGATGACCTACAATCTGTAATTGTATAACTATATGGTAAGTAGAACTGGTCAACTGGACAAGTGAGTGTAAAGACAAGCAGGTGTACCGAATAAAGCGACCAGTAAGTATATACACTGCTAAAAAAATAAAAAACTGGACAATTTGATCCTGTCCATGCCCCATCACTGTCGGTGTGTTT
>JAUZSU010163517.1:0-13656 GCA_034780255.1 Parotocinclus maculicauda | reverse complement strand
CCTCATAATTATAGTATAGGTCTAGTAATGATAATATGCCTACCACTACTCATAATAATAATAATAATAATAATAATAATAATAAAGCATGTAACCTCATAATTATAGTATAGGTCTAGTAATGATAATATGCCTACCACTACTCATAATAATAATAATAATAATAATAATAATAATAAAGCATGTAACCTCATAATTATAGTATAGGTCTAGTAATGATAATATGCCTACCACTACTCATAATAATAATAATAATAATAATAATGATAATAAAGCATGTAACCTCATAATTATAGTATAGGTCTAGTAATGATAATATACCTACCACTACTCATAATAATAATAATGATAATAATAATAATAATAATAATAATAATAATGCCTGCAAGCTCACATTAGAAGTCTGGTGCTACTGCAAATTATAACAATAGCATAGTAATGATAATAGGCATACCTACAACTACTGTCAGTAATGATATTAATAATAATAATAATAATGATAATGATAATAATAATAATAATAATAGCAACAACAACAACAATAGCAATAATATTAATAATAAGCTAATAATATTAATAATAATAATAGCTTAGCCTAGGGGTATCTATCTATATATCTAATAAATCTAGCTATGCAAGGTGGTGTATTTGTGGGTGGGGGTTTGACTGGGTGGCATAAGTAGGAGAGGGAGCCCAACAACATTGAACCAGCTTTGCGAGGCCCAGCTGGCAAAAGGTTGAGAATCCCTGTTTTAGAATCTTATGCCAGTCACTTTTAGAACATTGTGTGTGTGTGTGTGCTCCCATACACACAGTAACAATATGGAAATGATTAACAATAGATATGAAATAGTTCAAATAACAAATGACATACAACTCAGATATGCCATAACAATCATAGTACCATGTGTTAGTAATAAGAAAAAGAAATCTCTGTTGAGACAGCCAGGTCAGTAAGGATCACATAATCCTCAGTTTCACTCTTTTACATGTCAGAAATTCCAGCAAACCATCATGAATCATAATTAGACCCATAAAAGTCAAACAAAATTCCGGATTTAAAATATTTTGGAAGTTTGTCTTGTGACTGTTGCTGTGTCAAACGTCAGATTGCTGAGCTATTATGTAATGGAACAAAGTCTCCTACCACCCCACACGCAAACATATGAAAAGTCTAATGGTTTCTAATTATCCTAGACTACAGTGCTTTAACATTTTTTAAATAATAAACTGAATTAATGCTTAATATAGCGATTTTTAATATTTGAAGTGTTGTAAGCTAGTGGTGATAAATATGGCTGCACATATGTGCAGAATGTTTTTATTTAGGCTTTCCTGGAATCAAAATTAATCAGAAAATCAGTAATTATTGATTTCTATGTAATCCAAAACTTTATTTGACCCACCAAAATGCAATTATATTATAAATGTGTTACACAAAACAACTGTATGTTTATGTCTTTATTGAACACTTCTGTAAAGTACCATAAGGTATATGAATGAATAAGATGGGATGTATGTAGTGAGGTATGTATTCTGTAAGTGCCCTGTCCTATAAAATGCACACAAAATCTCGGTCTGTTCTTCTGCCAACTCATTCTCTTGAAGTGGGTATCCTGCAAATATTATTTCAAAAACACACATACTGCTTCAGATGAAAGAAATGCCTTCCAAGAGTAACAGCTAAATAAATGCATAACTTGATAATGTTTGTGCTAAAATGCTAAACAGGCAAAAAACACTGGTCAAAAAAGGTATTTATGGAATTAGGCCAAAACACAAGTTTGAAAAGGTAGACAGTTTATTGTGAACTGACTAGACAATAATTTTCAGCAGAAATAAATAATGTTATGTTTGTGTCCTTAGAGTCTGAACAGCTTGTCGTCATTGAGACCAATAAATAAAAAATTCTATCCAGAAAGTTTGCAAGAGAATATCAGGCTAGTAGTACATCAACATCATGGGAAGCATAATGGAAGAGTTTAGGGTAAAACCTGATGTGGTGACATTAATTTAGGAGGACTGCTAATGCAAGACATGTTTCCACTTATCCATGAGAAGGTATAATCTAGAGCTAAATGTACATTGCTCACAAAAATTAGGGGATATTTCCTTATGGGATATTTTATTCTGAAGTAGCCTTACATTTTTTATGAGCAGTATCTTCCTGCATGCGTGCAGATCATTTTTTCACGGTGGACTGACTGAACTACTGATGTTCTAAATAAGAGTGCTACTCTACTTTTTGAATTGTTGCTTAAGCAAAACTACATAAGTGTTAGTACAAATGATAAGGTGTCTTGTGAAAAGGTACTTAAATGCTCACTCGCTCATTGCATGAAGTAAATCAGATTACTTAAGTGTAATTACCCTATTAAGTCACAACGATATTGCACACAACATCATTCACCCCTTTTGTCCAAATCGCCCAGCTTCTAATTCCATGCGCAATGGTTCCCCATATGCTGATCATTCACTATGACATTTAAACACCACTCTTCCATTCATTTCATTACATCATTCCTAAACTTGTGCGGGTGTTTGGCAGGAACAGCAGATAGTACCGATCTGCGTGGTCCATCAATGGCTTGAGACCAAGCAAAAGGCTCATCTCAGCTGTCCATGGACCTCACAACAGGTTACCCAGCTCCCCACAACACCACATGGTCTGGCACCAGCTTCAGCACCCCCAGTAAAGCTCCCAGGATAGAACAAGGCAGACCAAATCACCCTGTTTAGGCATGTGCTGTGAGAGAACCTCCAGAAGGAAATGTCATGTTGTGACAACAGTCTCATCATCCTTAAAAATCAGATAGGACCAGTACTGCTACTCAAACTGCTGAAAACACTTGCCCAGCTACCATGTCAACATTTCCATTACTGCCCTCTGTGCCTTGGCTCTGTCATTTCCTGGTTGCTCCAGTGCTTTACCCATTGCATTGCATCTTGAACCACCCAAGCTGTTTCTGGTACTACTTCCACAAGCTCACTCCTAGTGAGCAGAAATATGGAGTTTCAGTCACATCCGTTGTTTTCTGCAAAATGTTGTGTGCTCATAAACTATAGCAATAGCCTAACATTATTAGTCATTTTAAATAGTAATTTTACTATGCCTTCCTGATGAGGTGGGTGTCCCTGGCAGAGACAAGGTTGGCCGCTTCAGCAGTCACCCTTACCCAACCCTGCAATCTACTTGGATTAGATATGTACACACACACACACACACACACACCAGAGTACCAGAGTACCTGGAGATAGTTTAAACACAGGGAGAACATGCAAATCCTCCAGACCACAGCCAAGCCAAAACTTTAACACAGGTTTCTGGAGGTGTGGTATTATTGGTAGTCAGCATTTGTGTGAGCTTGGGTATTCACATGTTAGGCGGCATGAGTCGGTACGCACAAGCTATAAGCTATAAGGTGCCCTTACTACTACTACTACTACTACTAATAATAATAATAATAAATAAAATAATAAAAAATAAAGATTTTTATATCCCTGCATTAACTTATACAAAATTATTTTAGCATATCATAATAACATAACTTTTTATTTTATTTATTACATTTTAAATACTGTAAAGAAATTTATTACGAATTACGAGCACTGACTTATTTAAATTGTGGTCAGTCAATCACAGACAAGAGAAGTCATGCTGCAGGGTGGGACAACAAAAATCTAAAATGTAAAACTGTATTGGTAATTTTAAATATTGTATACTATACTGCTCACATATCCCCTAATATTTCCAAGCAGTGTATTTATTAACATTATTCTTGTGAACTCATAAAAGAAATTGCTTTCATTTTATATTTAGATTTTTTAAAAACAATTATAACTACCTAATAAAATACTAAAGAAGGTAAAACCTGAAAATAAAAAGTGTATGTGAATTGTGTCCCAGCACGAATGTTGAAACAAAAATGACAAAAAAGATCTACGATGAATTCTAAAATTACGTCTACGATAAGATTTTATTTAACAGAGAACATAAACAACAAATGCATTAACAAAAGCTTTAATACAAATGTCTTACTTTCATACCAAACATTAACACTTCAGAAAGAAATATTTCACAGATAATCAGATTTAAAGTTGCAAGGCCAAAGCAAGTCAATAGTACATTTTAGACAAGTTATTTATCAGTGCAAAAGTGTCTAAAAGTGGTTTAACATATAGTTTAAAATTTACAAGCAACCGACAACTACACTGTAACAACACAGTAAGATCATATAATATACAATAGATAAACAAATAAAAGGTAGATTTAGAAGTGATCTAAATACATAATGTTGAGAACTACTCCCGTGTGTGTATGTGTGAGTCCCAGTTAGTCCCTGTCTCTCCGCAATCTTAAATTGGATTAAGCTGGTATGAAAATTAATGAATGAAATAATTAATTGGTATTATGTAAGTGGAAAGTCCCTACAAAAATAGAAAATGATGTGTGTGTGTGTGTATTTTAGTGCAGAGCATGTGCAAATATCAATACAGACCATAGGTGGTTAAATCTTAGCATGTGTGTTACCTCTGCCTCTCAGCAAGACTTTAACCTGTCCATGTTAAGGCAAAGCTTGTCCAGGTACCTCTGCAGCTCCAGTAGACACAGGTAGTTGGACGTGATGGGAAACACTGACTCATCTTTGTGCACATTCATGGCTGCTGTGGGCAGGAGACAACCAAGAGATATTGCCATTTTCTCTAGGTTAGTAATTAATATCCCTAGATCCACCTGAAGCTGCCTCAGGTTGTGTGATGGGGGTTGCAACTTCATTTTCAGGTAACTGAGTTGTGTCAGAGTGGAGCTTAATCCCTCAATTGGTATGTCGATGTCAAAGCCAAAGTCAATCTCTGGTGACATCTGGAAATGCTGAAGAAAGAGATTCACGCTTAAAACATTGTCTGTTTAGTTAATTGTATATGTTTTATGAAAGAAAAGGACAAAAAAGCCCAAAATAGAACATTACAAATTATTGTATTTAATGTTTAAAACTATAAATGGAGAGGAATTAGGTGTTAAGAGTAATTATTTAGTAACGTATGATTAATAAGCAGGAAACAGTGAGTCAATTTCTCATCAGACCTATGCCTTATGTGATTTACCATGTACGAGTCAATCAATGTTTGTACGTGATGATTGTCTCAGTTCCCTCATTTTAATGTCAAACAGCATTTGTCTTTAAAAAATATCTGGACTCATGCTTCCTCTAAATGACACATACAGTATACATCATGTCCTTTGGCATAAATCTTATTTCCCAACATTATTTTTGTTTTGCAGTTTAACTTTTCAAAACTCCAACACTTGAAAAGAAGGTTAAGCAGAGAGAAGGCTGATTTACTGGGCTCTACTCTTTATGTACCATTTTTACATATTTATTGTTTCAATTCAGTGAATTATAAAAAAACGATCTTTAATGATATTCATACAAACTGGTTAGTGCTATTTTCACTTAGTACTAAGACAATTGGGTCTTTAAAAAACACATGTCAAAACGAGCAAAATTTAAATAGCTAAAGTATAAAACATATATTATATTAAAACAAAATAATTGCAAGAAAAGTACTGTTATCATATCCCAGTGCTAGGATGCATAATAAGTATAGATAAGATCATCTTTATGTACTGATGCATATATAAAATCTAAACCATGCTGAGGAGTAATGGCATTTACCTCATCTTTGATATTTTTGATTCTTGCCACAGCAGATTTGGCTATGTTGTGGACCATTTCGACTGTGATTGCGGGATAGCTGACTGTTAGATCCCCTACAGCTGCCATGATGATGCAGAGAAGTGCAAGTGAAGAATTCATCTGCAATTGTAACAATACATTTCCTTAAATACCCTTCTCTACATCAGAAGAGGTTGCAATGTGTATTCACAAAACATAATCATTTTTTTAAAATGAATGAATATGAGGTAGCTATTATGATCAGTACTTATATTCTAAAAAATTGTTTTTAAGTTAGCCAGTTAATGTAAACCTTAATGCTACTGATCTGTGCATGTAAAAGATCTCTTACCTTTTGACGTGTGCAGTGGGACCTGAAGAAACTTCAGTCTCTCCTTCTTTTATAGGCATGGCTGACTGGCTGTCTGCCTGGCTGATTCACCCCTTGCACCAGGACAGACCTTTTTCCAAGTACCATAATTTACCATGAATGTAAAGATGGCCCCTAACACATTCATTACATTCTCACTTTTCTATGGATAGTGTATACAGGCAAATCCATATCCTAAAGTAATAATACTTAAAACACTTATATTACATTTATTTTACAGTTAGCTTTGGAACTGGATTGATTTTTTCCTTTTTTAAACAATAACTGTAATCATTTTTGCAACGCATGTGAAGTTTTGCAATTATTTGCTTGATTTACTGCTTTATATATTTATATTACATGTATAGACATGTACATTTATATATAATAATATACAATTTACACAATTACAGATTTACTGTAATCTGCTAGGAAATTCTCATTACACCAGTGTGATTGCAGTGTACAATAAGTAACCTGACTTTCCCTATAGAACATATACCTGGAATAAATTAATTATACACAACAAAAATGCAGGAATCATATATATGAAACTATAATGAAATTAATATCTTAATACAGCAGTATTACTCTCAAACAGTATTAGTCTGTTGTTTTAACGTTTTTAAACTATGCTATATTTCGATATAGCAGAAGTGGGAATACAGCAGCAAAAAAAATTACAGAGATTTGCATATTTTGCTTTAGATGATTTTTGTTTCACAACATAGCGCTTAGGTTTATGTGTAGGGTGTACAATAGAAGTTTAATAAAGGTAGAAAAATGCTTTTAGGTTTTAGTACTTATATGTATTGCATGTTTGCACTCTCTCTCTCACTCTCTCTCTGAAGTCACTCACTGCTGCTGTGTAAGTAATCTGTGAAGCTTTGTAGCCTTATAATCTTTTTTATTTATTTATAGTTGTGAGATTTTTTGTTTTCTCTAATTGAAAATCAATTTAATTTGAAATTTTTTTAAACATTAAATAAATGAAAACATTCATTAAATAATTTTTTATCCACTTACCCTAGTCAGTGTCATAGGACAGCTGGTGCAGGGACAACCCCAGACAGGGCGACCAATCAATCTTAGGGCACATACGCTAACACATTCATACACACATTCACACGCTAAACACCAATTAACCTAATATGCATGTCTGTAGAATGTGGAAGGCAAATAGAGTACCCGGAGAAAACCCACGCAAGCACGGGGAGGACACAGCTGCATTTTCTTCTTTAAGAAAAAACAAAACACGCTAATGATATCCAGGTAACAAAGTCTAAGGTGAAATTGGTTTATTTATGGGTAGTTGTTAGATATGTCTAGTTAGGATTCTAAGGATTTTGCTTTGTTAACATACTGGTATTGTAATGTGGTAAATGTTTGTTTATAATTAATTTGCATGATATTTTTCCTTATAATTGCTTCACTGGTTTGTGAGTTTGGTCATGCGCTTGGCATAGTTATTACCGGCAGCATTTTAGCAACCAAACTCCATTGTGAAGTTTCACTTAAATTGGTCACAAAAAACTTTACCATCACTGTCCCATGCTTTTGCTACTCACTTATATATGTAATATTAGATTTTTGATCAGTTAATTTAAGATCAATAAAAATAGCAAATGTATGCAAGTAAAAGTGCTACCAATCTGATAAACAATTCAAGTATAATGCATGGCTTACGTACAGCAATTACATTTATTCATTTAAAAGATGTTCTAACTTTAACTCCAACTCAAACAGGATGCCTTTTATTGAATGGAAAAGGTACACATCCATGATGTTAAAGGTTTGTATGAGCCATGAGCAAAAATCACACAATGACATCATCTTTAGCTAACCACAGCAACAACAATTAAAACAGTCTCAGATATGAGCAAACAATTATAAGAAATAAATTTTTTTAAATATATAAAACCTTATGACTACACATGGCAATATTTGGTAATTCATTATATCATGATATTTAACCCATTTACTATTTGAAATAATGTCACTGAATTTCTGTTGAACAAGCAGCTTCATCATTTTTCCAGAGCAGTTATTTTTATACACTCCAGTACACTACTTAGTATTACAATATACTTATGCAAAATGTTTTAATATATAGTATTTTATTTTTAATACACTTATATTTATCACAGACATAGATTTAGAACCATACCAAAAGAACATGGTGGATTAGGAATGCTGAATTTTATAATGAATATTAAAAAGTGTTTACAATGGTTTGATTTTTACATAATAGATATCGTCTGCTGGTGACACACCAAATTGACCAGAATGACCCAAATTAAATAATAAAAAATAACGAGATAATGCCACAAACATAAATGTGCTTTTTTAATTCAACAAAAAATTAAATTATTAAATTGGTTGAGCTCTTGTTTCTCTTTCTTTTAAAGGTTGGCTCTAACACATTTAAGGGGAACATTGCTGAGCCCTGGACGTTCTGGAGTAGTATAAGGGATATTGCAACCTCCAAGGCTGATGAGGACACACAAGAACAACTCGGAAAATGGAGTGGAGAAAATTTGCCACAGATTATGTGACGTGATTCCAGATTGATAAGTATAAAATATCTGAAAATAATTCTACCTTGTTTGAAGAATTGCTGCTTCATGTACAATGAATAGTGAAACATTTGATGTCAAAGGAATTACATTTAAAGGACCTTCCTGTAAAAGGAATATGAAACAGAAATAAACTTAACTGGGTGTCAAGATTGCAAACTGATACACTGATGATGATAAAGTATGCTAAAGTAAAGAATTCAGTGAAGTGTATATACATTTGTAAATATCAAGTAATTTTACAAAAACAAGAAAAAACAAGAAATGTGTAGTGGTTAATTAAAACTAAATGGGATATGCAGCAAAGAGGGTCGCTCCTGTATATGCATGAATTAAACAGAAGGGCATAGATATATGAACCAAATAGTGGTGGGTGGGTTTGGGGATACTGGACCTGAGATGCCAGAATTGCACTTGAAGTTTGCCCTCGTTGACCCTTGAGACCAAAGAAAACTCTTACTGTTTGTGCATTTACACCAAATAGAATAGTATTCAGCCTTAATAGAGCACAAGAATCAAATCCTCAAGAGGGTACTTTCTGCAGGCTCTGAAGCTCTACTGGGGCTTTTAATGCTCATGTTAAGAATCATGAGGACACGTATAGGGACCAAGTGTTCTTGGTATGAATGTACCTTGGGTGAGCGGTTATTGTTTTTATGATTGCCTTATCTGACTTGAGGCCACAGGACAGGGTAGAATCTGAGAGGAACTATATTGCTCACAAAAATTAGATAAATGAAATTTCAAATGAAATGATTTCAAATGAAATATCCGGTAATGTTTTATTCCCTAATTTTTGTGAGCAGTGTAGTTTAGGTGTTTTGAGCACCTCACAAGAATACCTCTGGTTGGCGTTCAGTAGCGCTATTTCAGACATGTCTTTCTGGACAGAGACCCCAGGGCAGACCCAGGAGCCGCTGTGACCAGATATAGGGAAATCACAACCCTCATCAGGAAAAGCAACTGGACAAAGACATAATGACAAAATAAATGATCAGAATGTAGAAAGAAGTGGGTTGCTGAGAACCTGTTTAGTCATTATTTCCTGTACATAGTCTATCAGGCAAGGGTTAATTTTATTGGCCAGACAGAATAGATTTATGGTATTTTGAATTATTTAAGACCTCAGGTAAAAATATGAAATGACAACACTTTGAAGTTTGTTTGTTTGTGTGTTTATATTTAACATTGCATCAGTATCAATGGCTATTCAAAACAGGGGAAAGGTTACTTCATTACTAGTGAGACACATTCATACTGTTTCAATTTAGAGGAAACAGTTAACTTAATGCTTGTTATAATGTGAGGGTACCTGGAATAAACCAGTTAAAGCAGTTAAAACGAAGCAAACACAAACAAGCTGTTGGCTAACTGAAAGAAAGCATGGATTATAATTAATTATAAATATTCTTTAAGACAAAATTCCAAGTGTTCAAAGATGTTGCCTCTTTCCAGAACAGCTATGTGTAAAATTTAGTTCAAGTATAAGAAGGCTATAACTGGAAAACGTATGTATTGACCAAGTACGACATAAAAGTACCAGCATAAAAAACTCAAAGCAAGTGGTGAAGAAAACATAAAATTAAAAAGAAAACAAATAAGAGGAAACAGGAATCAATGCTTGGGACATCTGTAAGAAATTGCCTGAATGAAAAGGGACTTACAGTATATATACTGAACAAAAATTATAAATGCTTTTGTTTTTGTCCCCATTTTTCATGAGCTAAATGCAAAAATCTTCTGTGGCACATCTGTACAATAATCATGCTGTTTAATCAGCATCTTGATATACCACACCTGTGAGATTGATGGATTATCTCGTCAAAGGAGAAGTGATCACTAACACAGATTTAGTGAACAATATTTGAGAGAAAAAGACCTTTTGTGTACATAGAAACAGTTTTAGATATTTGAGTTCAGCTCATGAAAAATAGGAGCAAAAACAAAAGTGTGGTATAAAGTAAATGTTGTAATAAAATATTTTTGTTCAGTATAGAAAAGCCAAATGAAAACCAGCAGTTTTTTAATGTTACTAAGGGCTCAAGAGAAGCAATCGTGGACTATGGATAATTTGGGTGTCACGTACAGGACCAAAGGAGTGGGCATCGTTACCTCAATAACCAAAAGGTACACTGAAATTTAGGACAGTTTTCTCATTACATCAACAAAAATAAGTTTGTGTTGATAAATTAATTTTTCTGGAAGATAAAACAACTTGCCCTATAGTTCAAAATGTTACAACTTTTTTCAAAGATGGCCATATTAACTGAATGACATGGCCAAAAAAAAGAGTCTGGATCTTAGACTGATTAAAATTTATAGTGGAAATGAAAAAGAAAACTGGTTCATGACAAGGCCCTTTCCTACAAAGCTGCTCTATTAATCGAGAAAGTTGGAAACAGCTTGATGTGGAATGCTGATAATCGCACAGATACTGTTTTCTTCCAAAACTGTGAAACTATTTCAAAATGCAGTTTTTGTTGAATGTAGCTGGACTGGGTCAGAGCAACAAACAAATTTAAGTGCCTTAATTGACTGTTTATTTTATTGCATCCTTTATATGTGGGAACTAGTTTACATCAAATATATTTATTGTTGGCAGCATTATATATTGCCACAATATATTAATATTATAATCAAAATAAAATAATAAAATCGCATTCACGTATTGTATTGATAAAATGCAGAATACGTTTTGAGTTTTCATTTTGAAGTTTTATTCGTACCAGTCATAAAAAGGAAACATTTGGTAATTATTGAACTGCAGTGGTGCTGTAAAGATGTTTGGGGCACTGCAGAAGAGGGGTATTTGACCTACACTCATCAATTGCTTTATTCGGTACACCTCCTTGTTTCTACACTCGTTGTCCATTTCATTAGTTTTATTTACCATAAAGATTGCACTTTGTAGTTCAATAATTAAAGACCATAGTCTATTATTGGGGATGGGATTAACTGTACAGTCGCAGCCAACTGTCGGTCACTTGATGGATCATCAATCTCCACCCATTTCTGTCCTTCATCGATGTGATCCATGAAGTATTTCGGCAGGATAGTGGAGTAGTTTGCCATTGCTTTCTCCTCCCCTTCCCATTTATCCGGGCTTGGGACCGGCGTGCAGCTGTTTCCACTTAAACGGCTGGGGTGTTTTGCATACACAAGTCAATGACAATTTGGAGACGGCAATTAACCTAACACGCAGGTCTTTTGGACTGTGGGAGGAAGCCGGAGTACCCGGGGTAAACCCATGCAGACACGGGGAGGACATGCAGACTCCACACAGAAAGGACCCAAGCCAGTCCACCCTGGGATTGAACCCGGGACCTGTTGTTGTGAGGCAGCGGTGCTACCCCACCGAGCCACCGTGCTGCCACATAGATATATATATATACATACATATTTTGGGTACTGAACTTTTAACACAGAAGGATGAGGGATGAAGTCCCAGAACTGTCAAGATCTCGGCCACTAAAAGCTTGTATTTGTTTTTTAGTTGCAAAATCACTCTGGTATTATGTTATTATAACTTTAACATAAATGTACTTCAGCTATATATTAGATATTTAGTGTAAAGCTAATTAATTGTATGCTTTGGTAGCAGTACAGCACCCAACTAATTAATGAAACTTTTTTCTTGATCAAACATAAGAACAACCTAACGTTACAAATCTGAACCACCAAAGCAGCATGAAACCTGAAGGAGGCGCTGTTACCCTTTTAATCAGTTTCCCTTTACACCAGCCTAGCTCCAGCCTGCAAGTGAGAAGGCTTTTAACTCATTATATGGCGACTAGTCCTGTCCTTTACAGTCACATACAATAGCGGTGCATTATGGGAATTACAGGTCAAGGCATAACGCATTAAGCCAGTCAGCCAGGCTAGGTGCAAAAATAACACGATTCAGGTTCAGGATCAGAATCGAATTTAATCTCTTTGATTAAGATAAAAGATGGAAAATGCTTTCAGCCGTCTGATCCAGTACTCCAAAGCCTTCATCGTGCCATAACCAGCTCTCCCCCGGAAATATCCTGTGATAGAAAGACTCTGGAGAGACTTGAAACTTTCCACTGTGGTGTAGACGGGAGCCAAATTTGAGCTCAGGAAGCTCGGGGGCCTTGAGTGTGAAAGGGATCTGGTGCTGCGGTCTGTGTTTTGGGCTACTGGTAAATTTGAGGATGATGTCTAACCACAACATGTTTAGGATCTGGAGCTGAAGTTATTCACAGTGACTTACTGAACGATGCTGCTAGAGATTTCTACTTTTATTTTGTATGAATGAATTTTCAAGGCAGTAAAATGTACTTAATCATGTTTTAGTCTATGTTAACCATTAAAACCTTAAAAAAGGTGTCCTGATGAATTGCAACGCAACACCAGTACACAGCATGAATTAAGGCAACTGCATTTTTTGAACACCGCAGAGCAGAGTCATAGGTCATAATCCTAAAATCATTAATTGCAAGGGCCTAAGTATTAATTTTTTATAAAAGATTTAGACATTATTTTGGATTGATCTTTTTTAAAAATAAAAAAGAAGTGTCATGTAAGATATGGTGAAGCTACAATAGAACATTTTGTTTACAATTTTAAATCAATTGATTTTATTGTAATTGCAATAAAGTTTTTTTTGTTTAAAAACATATTTAAGAATATTTGCATTGTTTTGGGATTGTTTTAAACTTCAGACACAAAAGAGGAATGTCTTTTATGAAAAGTGAGCTTGATATTGTGAGTAAAGCGAATTGTGAATCAAATTGTGAACAGTGTGTTGTTGCAGCCCTACAGACAAACTCAACAGAACAACAGTTAGTTTGTGAGTACAACAATAAATGCTTGTACTCTGGCACCGTGAAGTCCAGGTCTGAGTAAACTGTCACCGGGAAGTCCAGGTCTGAGTAAACTGGCACCGTGAAGTTCAGAACGCTCAGTAAACTGGCACCGTAAAGTCCAGGTCACTTAGTAAACTGGCACCGTGAAGTTCAGAACGCTCAGTAAACTAGCACCGTAAAGTCCAGGTCACTTAGTACACTGG
>JAUZSU010163506.1:0-13657 GCA_034780255.1 Parotocinclus maculicauda | reverse complement strand
AATTTGGAATAAGGCTGTAACGTAACAAAATGTGGAAAAAGTGAAGCACTGTGAATACTTTCCGGATGCACTGTATAAAGAAAAAACATTGTAAAAGTCTACCATGTCATTTTTGGCTTCCGTTTTTGTGTGCACACATCCATCCATCCTGGATTTCACGTTTATAAATGATGCTCCTGGTGTTCAATACAAATAGTTTTAGATCAACTATAATGGTGGCCAGTTAATAAATTTGGAAACTGCTTTTAAAGCATATCCTCAGAGTCTGTCAAACACATGTAAGTCTATTATAATGTTACACCCAGAAGCACAACGTACATACATTAACGGCATTTCTTGTCTGTTTAATCTTGGAAAATGCACCGCCCATTTTAATGAGGTGGAATCTGGCAATACTGTTACAAGAACCAACCTTTTATAATATTTGCAGGGTCTGATGCTTTGCTTAATTGGTTGTTTTGGGAATGGACAATACATGTGTATCAAAACTAGTGAACAAGGGTAAGGCAATGAAGGGGGATATGACTGCAAAAAGGACACATTTTTGGTTGATATGTTCCTGGAAAATACTCTTAAAATCATTCGGGACACAGAAACAAAACTGAGAGCATTCTTGACCCTTCCTGTGTCTTAGTTTCCCATAATGAGCTTACTTTCTAGTTAGTCGAGTGGTAAAGAATTTTGATCGGCCCAGTGTTGCTCATTTCCACTCTCCTAGAAGGCACTATTTCTGCTTTCATAAGTTTGTTCTTTTTCAATAGCAAATGCTATAAATTTGAGATGCATATAATTTCATCTGTGAGGTCCTCCTCATATTTGCTGCTTGGCTCTGTCTCCTCATCACTGTAGTCAAGAAGACTGTGGTCCATGATACTCTGAGGTGAGCCTGTGCAATCTGATCCCGCACTATTACCCATACTTCCATTGAGCAAATTGCTGGCGGCACTCTCCATTTCATCTATTGTCATCTCACAAGCATCTGCAATCTCATGTTTGGTTGCCGCCACAAACTTTGGGTCCTTTGCGTATTTTCCTAGTCCCTCTGAAATCAATACCTGGAAACAAAGTAAAAATGAGTGGCATACTCAGTACACAAATTAATCAGCAATAAAATCATCACTCACTGCTTCCACCAGGCTATTAGCACTGCCTCTCTCCTGCATGTACTGACTGTTGAGGGTGGGTGGGATCTGTAAGTGGGAGGAGGGTGAAGCTGATCTGGGTGGCCAGTCACGCCCCTGCCGAGTGTACCAGGAGCTGCTACGAGCCAATGCTGGAGTGCTGCTGGAGCTTGGTGATGCTCCGTGCCAGTCTACTTGGATGAGAGGGGTGTAGCTTGGAGGTGGCGGAGTGGATGGAGGTGTGACCCATGAGTTGATGGAGCAAGTTGAAGAGAGTCGAGCCTGGCTGGAGTCAAGGCCAGCTACAGCCATCACCTAGGAAAAATTAATGCAATGGCCAATAGTCACCGATGAGGTGGAAAACAAATAGCAAATAAGGAGCAGTGTCATCAATCAACAATAAAGATTATCTAATTTGAATGTAATCTACATTACCTACAACAATCACAATACTCGCAAAGGTACAACGGTGTTTGTTATAGGTCTGTACCTGGTGCTGCATTAGTTGTAGAGGTAGAGCAGTGTGATGAAAGGAGGGAGAAAGGAGAAGCTCATCCTGGCTTCTTTGTCTACATAAACATTCGAAGTTGAAGGAAGGTCTTTGAGAAGCTGTGTGGATGTAAAACAAATACAGTGTCTCAAAATGCAAGCTCAATCTTTTGTGAGTACTTCTCATTACCCTATTGCAATTGCTTTACTCCTAGGGACAATCACAGTTTGGGAGAAATGCTATAAACAAAAACTGAAGAATTTTAAAAAGCTGTATACCTAATCATAAATAAAATGAGCATTAAAACATAGTATTAAATTTAATTAATTCTTATGACAAATCTATGTCGTTAAATTTATGAAGATGCTCATTCTGAAGTTTTTGTGTCATAGAGTAATGTGTAATGAATATGTAATTTGGTGTAATTAATTGATATTATTAGTTAAAATCAAGTTAACACTTAAAAGCAAACTACTGTTCATTTATAGTGATGCCTGAAAATTCGTAAACCCTTTAGTATTTTCTATGTTTCTACATAAATATGATCTTAAACGATCTAAAATCTAAATCCAGATGTTTTACAGTCTTAAAAGTATATGGAGAACTCAAATAAACAAGGGGGCAGTCATTTTATACTCGGCCAGTTATTTACTGTGTAAAATGATCCAAGATGTTATATTTGTGACTGGAATAAGTTTGTCAATCTTTGCTTTTATATCTTTTTTGACCATTCATTTATCCATTATCTTCCACTTAATCCACACAGGGTCGCGGGCTAGCTGGTGCCCACCCAGCGTAAGGGCAGGAACAACCCTAGACAGGATGCCAATTCATCGTAGGACACACACACACACACACTGTCATGCAAAAAAAATTTGCAAAACAAATTGGGTGTGTATTATACAGTAACTATGATATGTTATATTGCTCTCTATATTCCAATGTGCATATCTGTATTGTTAGTACATGTGAATGCATTATTGTAGATTGTTGAGAGGTACCAACTGATTCTGATCTCACCCTGAGGTGTAGAGGGGAGGAGCCTTTTCTTTGGTGACTTCTTGAAATCCTGGTAAATAGGCTGTTCATCATCATCATCACAAAAACACTCAGAGTCCCGGTATTGATGACCATTGTCTGACCCTGACCTGCTCACTGTGTCCTGATACTCATTATGAGACTTCCTGGACAGTGAAAGTAAAAACAGAGAGAAAGACAGACAGAGCATGAACAATGGTCTTATGCAATTCATTTATTACTAGTATTACATATTTTATGACTGATACTGGGAGGTGACTAAAATGTCAGCTGTATTATAAGAAAATGGAAGTGTTTGGGAACAACAGCAACTCAGCCATAAAGTGGTAGGCCACGTTAACTGATGGAGCGGGGTCAGTGAAGGCTGAAGAACATAGTGCGAAAAGGTCGCCAATTTTCTGCAAAGTCAATCACTACAGACCTCCAAACTTCATGTGGCCTTCAGATTAGCTCAAGAACAGTGCACAAATAGCTTCATGGAATGGGTTTCCATGATCAAGCAGCTGCATCCAAACCATACATCACCAAGTGCAATGCAAAGCATCGGATGCAGTGGTGTAAAGCACGCGGCCACTGGACTCTAGAGCAGTGGAGGTGCGTTCTCTGGAGTGACGAATCGTGCTTCTCCATCTGGCAATCTGATGGATGGTTTGGCGGTTGCCAGGAGAATGGTATTGGTCTGACTGCATTGTGCTAAAATGTAAAGTTTTACAGCAGCTGGGCTTGGCCCCTTAGTTCCAGTGAAAGGAACTCTGAATGCTTCAGCATGCCAAGACATTTTGGACAATTCCATGTTCCCAACTTTGTGGGAACAGTTTGGATCTAGCCCCTTCCTCTTCCAACATATGACTGTGCATCAGCGCAAAAAGCAAAAAAGGTGTGGATGAACTTGACTGGCCTGCACAAAGTCCTGACCTCAACCCGATAAAACACCTTTGGAATGAATTAAAGCAGAGACTTAGAGCCAGGCCTTCTCGTCCAACATCAGTATGTGACCTCATAAATGCGCTTCTGGAAGAATGGTCAAAATCCCCCATAAACACACTCCTAAACCTTGTGGACAGCCTTCCCTGGAGAGTTGGAGCTGTTCTGGCTGCAAAGGGTGGATCAACATGATATTGAACGCTATGGATTAGGAATGGGATGTCGCTTAAGCTCATATGTGAGTCAAGGCAGGTGAGCAAATACTTTTGGCAATATAGTGTTTGTCATTATACAAATAGTGACTTAATTTGTTACGACATTAATTTATTACTCTTCTCTAACACATCCTCTAGGCTGTGTTCAGTGACCACTGATGAAAGATTAGATGATGACTAACACAAGCTACGCACCAACAGCATCTGTCTTTGTCTCATCCGCTTCACACCACACTATCATAACACACGCTAATACACCAACAATCATATTTAAGACTCTAATGCTTGCTTACAAAGCTAAAAATGTCTTGCTTTATCTGAACTTGTCATCCTTATCAACACATTTTAATGCAACAACTAGCTGCACTGACTCTTACTTGACTTTACTGATTTGTAAAAGCTGAATAACCCATGTTTGAAGAGTTGACCCAGAGTTAACCTAAAAATAAAAAATAATAATGTCATATGCATGATAAGCCTGTGTGGAGTGTCAGGTTTTTAAAGGCTACAACATATTATGCTTGAAAGTAACAAGTATATACTAGAACATTTTTGTAGGTTGTAAACTTGTAAATCTTGTTACAAGAAGTCCAGGCTAGTATAGTAATAATAAAGACAAATGCAAAGTGTTTTAACCTGCTGTATCAATATTAATGATTTACATTTATGAGATGTTCTTATCAGCCAGCAAGTGATGCAGTCTTTCAAGGTACAATTCAACCATATGTGGATTAAGGGCCCTGCTCAAGGGTTCAGCTTGTGGGTTATGAACTCTGGATCTTCTGGTCAACAGTCCAGTACCTAACAAACTGAACAACAGCTGTCTTTATTTTTGTGAATCATGGTTATTGCTGGTGGGAGAACTTTCTATGATTTTGTACAACCCTAATTCCAAGGAAGTTGGGACGTTGTATAAAATATAAATAAACACAAAATACAATGATTTACAAATCCTTTTTAAGTTGGGACGGGGGCATGTTTACCACTGTATTACATCACATTTCCTTTTAAGAACACTTTAATAAGTGTTTAGGAACTGAGAACACAATGCTAAAGCTTTGTAGGTGGAATTCTTTCACATTCTTGCTTGATGTACAACTTCAGTTGCACAACAGTCCGGGGTCTCCGTTGTCGTATTTTGTGCTTCATAATGTGCAACGCATTTTCAATGGGAGACAGGTTTGTACTTCAGGCAGGCCAGTCTAGTACTTGCACTCTTAGTACGGAGCCATGCTGTTGTAACACGTGCAGAATGTGGCTTGTCATTGTCTTGCTGAAATAAACAGGGACGTCTCTGAAAAATACGTTGCTTGAATAACAGCATATGTTGCTTCAAAACCTGCATGTACCTTTTAGCATTAATAATGCCTTCACAGATGTGCAAGTTACCCATGCCATGGGCACTAACACTCCCCAATACCATCAGAGATGCTGGGTTTTGAACTTTGCACTGATAACAATCCGGTCAGTCCTTTTCCTCTTCCCAGAGGACACGACGTCCATGTTTTTGTCCATTTTTAGGGGGCGGAATGTATCCGAACACAGTGCAAAGACAGTTAAAACTTCTTGAAGAGTGGCATATCAGTTAAATTACATCTCAAAATCTCTATCCAATTGTAAATGGTTGAAATATCCAATGGAAACAAATTTTCAACTCCAAGGCTTCACTCTGCAAAGCTGACTCAGCTTGAAGCAGAATATTGTTTCATATTTCCACTCTGGGCCAAAAGGATTAAGAGGAGCATCAAAGCACTAACCGTGATTTTATTGGTTGATTAATAAAATTAAATGATATTTGTTTGATGTACGCTTCACAAAGCCAGAAAGGAAACATGACCAAGAAACATGAACCCATACACATCGCAAGATGGCGCTATTGCACTTATATATTTAAGAGCAGAGTTTTTTTGTTTAGTTTTTTTATAAGCTCATGCTAGATACTGTTCTTTATAATAATTGGAGATTCTGTCAGTTGTAGGTTGCAATTAATAAGGGCATCTGCTAAATGCTGTCTAGGTCAATTTAGTTAAAAAAAAAATCAAAGTTTACTAAACGTTTACTATACAAGGACTCATTTAAGTAAAAGATCACTTCAAATGAAAATCTGCCTGCATGTTACTGTTCTTAAACACTCGGGTGAATTTCAATTGTAATACCAAGTTTTGATTAAAACAAACTTATGGACTTTCTTAGGACAATCTAAAGGTTTGAATTTTCATGTTAAATGAAAGGTAATAAAGCAAGTTATTTACATATATACAGTAGTTAAACAGCCATTTACATTTACGAGATTTAGCAGACACTCTGGATAAGACCTTAACCACTAGGCCACCACAGTCCCACATTTACCAAAAGAATAGTGGGCACCAGGGGCCAATCTTCATTCCCCTCTAAATGCTTATTATGTAGCTACATGAACGTATTGTAGCATCGGTAGTGCTCTGTTTTGTGAAAGCTGATCCCGGTGGCTTTGCATGTGCTGCACTTAGCCTAAGGAATAAAAGTTTGTTGCTAATATCTAATAGTTTCTACAGTACTACAGTATTATACAGGTTATGCACTCCTACTAATCAGATATCAGCTTTTTGCATGCTAATGAATAATTTAGCAATGTTGCTTCTAGGAAAATACCATTTTATTTACTCTTCTTTTCAACAGTGTTTATACAGCACCTATGGAAGCTATTTTGTGTGTTGTGGCTATTAAATAAAGGGGTTCTCAGTGAGCAGAGATCCCAATAGGTGTTCTGGATACTGTTTCATATAAATGTAAACACTTTTAACTAGAAAAATATAGGCAGCGAATAAATTTATAGTAATGACTTATTTGCTCTGGGTTCAGCTTGCCTATGAGAAATATTCAATACATAGATTTAGGGTCTAGTGGAAGTTCAGTTGTAAACAAGCACAATATTTTCTACAAGATTTAGCCAATAACATGACATTTGTGTCCCTATTAGGGGCAGAGTGGGACAGCAGTTAGCGCTGCCGCCTCAGGACTCCAGCTTCTCCATTTCAATCCCTGCCCCTGACTCCACCAGTGTGGAGCTTGAATGTGCTCTCTGTGTTTACTCTAGTTTTACACTGGGTGCTCCAGTTTTACCCAACATTCCAAAGGCATGCATGTTAGGATAATTGGTGTTTCTAAAGTTACTGCAATGGGCACCAGCTTTCCCGCAACTCTGATCGGGAAAAGAAAATGTGTATCAAATAACGCATCATGATTACATGTCTGTTCTAATCAGGGTTTAATTTGTCACTAAATTGAGCTTTACCCTCAATGGGCCACACCCCCCACAACATAAGAAGATGATTATTTAGAATAATGCTGAAATCTCAAATAATTCTCTACTCCCTATAGTGCATTATATGCATCCTGGAATAAAGTAATTTAGACCATTTACAGTACTACTACTTTTAGAACAAAAATGCATTTATTCTTAATAGGAATACTTGGATATTTTAGATTGACATAATGAGATCTCGTGATTAAGTACATATAAATTCATGATGGTGCATGTGTGCACTGAACACAACACCGACAGCTTCTTCTTCTTCTTTTCTTTAACATACTGTAATATCAACCTTGCTTTTCGGATGCCCCACGCATTATATAGTTCTTGTGCCAGACCAGGCAGAATGTTTACCGATATCCAATAATGATTCAATACTATGTTACTTATCCTTTTGTGGCAGGGCCCTGAGTGTAAGACCTATTAATTAATATTTTTCACTCATCCAAAAGTAATGTTGTAATAAATCTTAATGAATACTTCATTAGAAATGAATACACTGGTTTTACACTAACTACATGGCAGCAGTGTTTTCAGAAGTTTTGCTTTGCCTGGATTTGCAAGTAACAAAATGTAACTTTCTGGTGTTCTGCTACTTTTTAAGGCATCTCAAAAAGGATAGTGCACTGCTCACAAAAATGATGGGATATTTCATTATGGGATATTTGGATGTATCCCCTTAATTTTTGTAAGCAGTATATATCCTACATGCTATCGCCATGTGTATGGTAGCATTACTGTTTTTAATGAGTCAAAATTGTTCTGATAATAAGAGTCCCTACTAAATGTATTACAATATACACTGTTGGCACCAAACCCTGCAGAGAATGGGTATTTAAAATTGATTGTCCGTTTTTTTCAAAATCTCATTAAGCATTAAAGGTGTATCTGTGCTCATTTGGTGACAGGAGGATGCACCTCGAAGTACCATATGTAGAGGTGGGTATCGGGATTTAAACAATTTTAAATGAATTTACCTCACTTAAAGGTTAGATTTGCTTGTATTTCAGTTTGAGATAAAACTATTTAATCACAAGCATTTTTCATTATTTGTATTTACCCCACTTAATGCCACAATGCAGTGCGTGTAAAACGCGTATAGATAGTTAGCAAATACACAGATATTTAGGTCAGGCAGCAGTGTCACCTTAATAGCAGATAAGAAAATAATTTTTTTTTTACAATTCTGACCCGATCACAAAGTATAATAAGCATAATTGTGTAATCTCTGTAAGTCATAACAGCGATTTACTTTACTATCTACCATAATCTGTAATCATATGTGCTGGATTAGTCATACTATGTGAGGGGTGCCCACACAATACAGATTTAATCAGTTACAGGTAGGGGTGCACTAATAAAAGTACTCTCACAAATAAATAAAAAATAATATTATAGTGTACCTATATAACTATGATAAGGCTTATAGAAATCTGTTTTTCGTGACCCTGCATAACAGCTGCAAGAATAATGCTGCTGTCACAATCTTTGCTTTCCTCTGGGCCCATATTAAGTTGAATATCAGGTGACAGATCACTTCAAAGACCTCAGCTATAGCCAGACCATCAATGGAACCTTTTATGGGCACTTAATCTGCCAAACGGCAATAAACCAAAATCCTGGAAATACAGGCTGCTCTGAGATTTGCTGTTGATGCTGTTCCAGTTTGTTGAATTTCACCTCTAGAATATGCTTTCACTTGTTTAGTCACCAAACACATGACATATATTTCAAAATGAGTGTAATTGGGTTTTATGTTACAACCCCAATTCCAATTAAGTTGGGAAATTGTGTAAAACATAAATAAAAACAGAATATTTGCAAATCATTTTCATATTCCTTTCATATTCAATTGTATTACACAACAAAGACAAGATGTTTAATGTTCAAATGGATAAACGTTATTGTTTTTTGCAAATATTCATTCATTTTGAATTTGATGGCTCTAAGAAACTTTTTTTTCAGGGATGCCCCTGCTTTTTTCAGCAAGACAATTCCAAGCCACATTTTACACGTGTTACAACAGCATGGCTTTGTAGTAAAAGAGAGCAGGTACTAGACTGGCCTGCCTGAAGTCCAGACCTGTCTCCCATAGAAAATATGTGAAAGTATTATGAAGCGCAAAATACGACAACAGAGACCCCGGACTGTTGTACACCCCCAACTAAAGTTGTACGTCAAAAAAGAATTCTACCTACAAAGCTTAAACAATTAGTGTTAAAAGGAAAGGTGATGTAACACAGTGCTAAACATGCCTCTGTCCCAACTTTTTTGGAACGTGTTTCAGGCATCAATTTGAGTATTTGCCCTCAAGTTTATCCGTTTGAACATTAAATATCGTGTCTTTGTAATGTATTCAAAAGGATGTAGTGTATTTGCATTTGCAAATCATCATATTCTGTTTTTATTTATGTTTTACACAACATCATTTGAAATTGGGGTTGTATAATGTTCTTTAGGTTGCATTATTTAGAGCTTATATTGAATCAGCTTTTGCAAATAGGCATCTTATGAGTGTTGATGACCATACTGGCTTTATTTTTTTAAATAATTATGAAATGCAGTATGGCTTAGAAATAAACATACATCTACCTTTCAGCAAAATTTCAGAAAGTATACTATTAGCAGCAGAACCGTTTTGTAAAAGGATATGTCATTCTCACCAGAGAAGATTTGATACAACGTATAAACACACCTGTCCAACTGACAATGAATATATCTCATCAGCCAATAATATGATGGGAAGTTAATTTATGTAGACATAATTAAGACAACCTGCTGAAGTTCAAACTGAGCATCAGGATAAAGAAGAAAGGTGGTTTAAGTGACTTTACATGGTTGTTGGTCCTAGATGAGATGCATTTCAGAAGCTGCTAATCTACTGGGATTTTAATGGACCGTAATTTCTAGAGTTTATTATTTCTTGTAGGGTCAGAATTTGTCATAAAAAGGAAAGTATGGATCCATCCTGCCTTGTATCAACAGTTCAGGCTGGTGTGATTACTGTTACATTACTGGTGTGGTGGTAAGATGTTGGAAATATTTTTTGGCACACTGGGCCCTTAATAGCACTTGAGCATCGTTTAAATGCCCCAGCCTACCTGAGTGTTGTTGATGACCATGCCCATCCCTTTATAACCACAGTGCAACCCTCTTTTGATCTCAGTATAACAGAACACAGTTTGGGTAACAGTAACTTCATGAAAGTGCAGCCAATACATCTGGAGCAATTGCATGATTCTGTCATGTCAGTATGGACAACGCGTTTGAGTAATGTTTCCAGGAACATGCTAAATCTATGCCACAAAGAATTAAGACAGTTCTGAATGGGGGTCTGACTATGTACTAGCAGGGTGTACCTTATAAAGTGGCTGATACGTGTATGTTTGAAAACGTAATTATAAAAAAATTAACTAAACATTTGTTGCATTTATTTTCTATATTTAAACCAAATTATTGATATTAGTGAGAGGCAGGATGGGCAGCTCTAAGAATTTTTTCATTTGTATTTATTTATTTTTTTTGGAAACAGATTGCTGGGTGATTTAATTGCTTTGCAACAAGAGCTCCACTCCCACGTCACAAAGTGTACCAGCACAGAATGCGAAACATGACTACCATAAATCTTCTGAGTTCCTTGAATAAAACTAGCTAGCCTTAGAAGATCTAAGACTTATCCAAAATCTAAATTCTTTTAGTTTTTACATTTTCCTTTTTTCTGCACCTTTTTGTCTTTAACTCTGTCTCCAAAACCTGAAGCTGAAAGCATTTGTTGTTGGCAAAATAACATATACAGTTGTTAATGTGTTTCCTCTCTCTTATAAACTGAGAGATGTATTTTAATGTCAGCAGGTAACTTTGCAGATGTGACTTAAAACTCAGTAAATATTCTTCAGAATCCTATTTATCCTTTGGACAGTTTACCTGACCATTTTCCTATTTTTTTTTTCAGTCTTCTTTGGCTCTGTGTCTTTGCTATTCATTAATTATATGAGTAATGTTTTAACTCGTTATGAAAGTATTATTTTTAAGGAGCTGTTTGGTGCTAAGCAAATAAAATAACACATTTGTAAAAAAACAAAACGACAATTTTGGCAGCGTTTGGTGGTATTTTTATTAATAATGAATAGATGCACTTTAACAGCAGCTCCTTTGGCCGTTCTGCCCTCGACACGCAACTAATACTCCATAGGCCGGAAACAGGTGGCTAAGAGAAAGAAGAACTAAATACTTCCACAGAAGAAGCATTTTTAAATAAGCAGAAGAGGTCATTATGGTTATCATAAACAAAAACAAGGTTTTGAACAGTGGCAGGGGGTCACAGTAATGCAAAGCCTAAGGAGTGTAGTGTCAGTGTCACTGACCCACAGGAACCCTGTGGACCAACATGCCACTTTGTAGAAGTGAGAGTGGGAAGTCACTAATGTTCCTGAGCTGTTTGGCACGTGCATTGCACTGCTGCATTGCACTTGCCGCTGGCACCTGCTAAGTCAGCAAGTTATGGCATTCTTGTGTAATTGAGTTTTTAAACATAATAAGTGTAGTGTCACCTTTATCAAAGACAACGTATACTTAAGGAAGTACACTGCCATTATATTTATGAATCTTATCGTTTTTATAATGTATACAGACGCATAAAATCCAAAGAAAATATCCATCTACTACCTACTACTAAATCTATACAATGATCACACATAGTTTCTAATTCATGACATCCAGAAGCTCCCGTGGTTAGGAAGATTGGTGGCAATCACCAGTGGTTTATTTGGCGAGCTCTAAAAGGCCAGGATCAGGAAGATACACAGGTAACAAGTGCAATCATCGCAGCAGGCAGGTGCCTACTTATTGGACATCTTCAATGCAATAGTGACGAGGGAGGCTTGGAAGCAGCCAAAAGTTCATCTCACCATTGCATTAACTTTGGCTCTCCTGCGGTGCGTACTCTACTCAGACGCATTTACTGAGCCACTCCACTGCATCTTTAGCCCACAAGGGATGCACAATTTGCAGTCATTCACCTGTTCAAATCAGACTTACAGTGCTAAGAGCTTTGGCTCCAGATATGACAACACCATTATACCTGGTTGCTTTAGTTAATTGAGATGTGTATCCTTCATTTGCACTCTTGAATGTTGGATGCTTTTGTTCTTAGCTTAAAATAACAACCAATCAAGAGTCATGAAAAAGTAAAGTATTCAAAGCCTTAGAAAACAAAGGATGTAGACATTAATATTGCATCATTCTCCGTAGGCTATTGAACACAATTTAATTAATCTGGACCAAACATTGCCGACAGTATATGCAGATTGATTTCGGCTGTTATTGAGTTGAGCTGTATTAATACATTATGAAAGGTATTCTGATATTATGGCTGTAATAATACATCAAAGCTACATGCAACACTTTTGAACAGTGTTAAATCTAATGTAAAGATCTGTTTGTACTCACTGTAGCAGTACTTTGATTTAGACTGCACTAGTTTGCACTGTCGGAACCTGAAACAGCATTTAGCAATCATTCACTATTAATTATGCACTAGCCTCAATACAAGTCAAGTCCAGACCATTTTGCAAGAACAGGTTTAACAGATTATTGCTACAGTGAGCTTCAAACATTCCCTCAGAATTAAAGTAAAACCACCAATGTCAATAAAAAAAACAGCATTTGCTTTTTGGTTTCTTTTCGGTGTTTCCCTGGTGCCATTGCAGTTTCTATGGACTTTAGTACAGCACAAGCCAGGGCTTCCTTACAAGATTACAAGAGTTGCATCTATTACAACCCAATACTGTGACTGCAAATGTCGATGTTATTCTCCAAGACCTCCAGGGTGTAAGTAAATCTTTCTCCTCCATTAAAGTGTACTTTGCAGTGATTTTTCAGATTCCACTATTTGCAAATGTATGAAGTGGTCCACCATTATTTGTCTCTTACCAGACAGCTTATAGCAAAGTATGGGACCTGTCCTTGGTGCTGGACACATTATCACAAATCATTTTAATGACTAAGAGTGCATCAACATAGGGCAACTGTCTTTATAGACTTGTTCTGGCAAGTGCCTCATTGAAATATACCAGTGGTCAAAATTACTCTGACCGTCCCCATGGGCCAAAAGTTAGATTTCCATTAATCAAATCAGACTTATATGCTAAAGCAATTTCCTGCTTTTTCTAGCAAGGAGTAGGTTACTATATTGATCTCAGGGAAAGCTCTTTGTGTGTTGAGCATCTGCCAACCTAACAGTAACACCTATCATGGTACAACTCATAACGCCCTCTCTGTTCTTCAGAGCAGACTCCATGACTGCATCATGGATCATTTTGCTAGGAACTTTGCATTTCTGCAGGGGATTTGTTCATGTGTCTACCCACACCTTTTTGAGGTACTATGGTAATCATAATCAATCGCTGCACTCACTCCAACAGACGACGTGGACAAAGAACAAGAACAACTATCCGAGACTATCATGGAATGTGCTATCCCATTATGCCTTCCTATCCGATGACGAACCCAACCATGGATTTCAGATGCATGCTTGAACCTCGTGGACGAGAGGAAACGGGTCAAGCATACCCATTTT
>JAUZSU010163495.1:12500-13657 GCA_034780255.1 Parotocinclus maculicauda | reverse complement strand
CTCGACCACGCCTTTATGGGACAGAAAAGGGTCAAAATGTTCCAACTAACATCTGGAAACATTCTTACTTTTCTTTTGTTGTTTTTTTTTATTTCTTTCTTTTCTTTTTCCCCTTTTTTCTTTTCTTCATTTCTTTTCTTTTTACTTGTTATACTTTCTTTTCTTTTTTCTTTTCTTTGTTACTTTCTGATCTTTCTTTTTTTTTTCTTTCTTTCTTTGTTCTGTCTTTTTATAATTTTTTGCTTCATTTCTTTTCTTTCTATATATTTCTTTTTTCCTCTTTATTTCTTTTTTTTTCTTTGTCTTTGTTTTTGTTTTGTTTCCTTCTTTCTTTTCTTTATTTTAAAAATTTTGTTTCTTTCTTTCTTATCTTTATTGCTTTCTTTCTTACCTTTCCTTTTTTCTTTTTTTCTTTGCTTTATGTATTTCTTTTTTGACTCATTATTCTATTTAATTTTTATTTTTATTTTTCACACTATTTCTAATTTCTGTATATTTTAGTCAGTCATTTTATTGCATATTACATCAATATATTTATTTAATTATTTAATAAATGTAAAAAAATTTTTTTCATTTTTTAATTTCCCTTTTTATTCTCTTTTTCTCTTTTTCTTTGGTTATTTTTACACACTTTTTATTCTTTCTTATTTCCCTTAATCTTTTTCTTTGTGTCGTTTTTCTTTTTTTATATATTAAGTTATTATTTTTATTATAATATTTACCCAAATTTCCCTTAATATTTATTTTTTTCTTTTTATTCCTTCTTGTCTCTTTGTCCCTTAAGATCTTGGTTATGTTAAAGCATTAAGATTTTTTCGAGAAAAAAAAACCCCAACAAAGCAGTGTTTTCCAAATAATGTTAAATAAAATAATTAGTTAAAAAAAGTTTTATTTTATTTCATTTCATTTCATTTCAATCCCAGATTTAGAATAAAATAAAATTATGAATAAAATAACGTATAAATAAACATAAAATATTTGCTTAAGTAAATCGATTGTAAGACTATTAGTGTCAAATAAACGGGTTTGAACCCGGGTTTAACGAACAAACATCACCTCACCAGAGGCAGGGTACGAACCATAGAGACTCCACATTAAGATCCAGCGCTGTATACAACAACAAGTCCTTACCCCTTTGTGATTACATCATTTAGCGC
>JAUZSU010163495.1:0-5000 GCA_034780255.1 Parotocinclus maculicauda | reverse complement strand
ATGATGATAATGATGATGATGATGATGCTTATTATTATTATTATTTTTGTTGTTATTATTATTATTTTTTTAATTATTATTATTATTTTTTATTATTATTATTACTAATTTTATTATGATTATTATTATTATTGTTATATTATTATTTTTTATTATTATTACTATTACTATTGGTACTATATCATATCGTGTTTATATCATTCTGCACGTTCTCTGATGTTACACAAAGGTGTATGATCAGTCAGGACTCTCACTGTTAGGTACCATCTCACCAGGGTGTGTGATCACAGGTTCAGACTCTTTTTGGATCTTTAGTGATCCCAGTGTGGACTCTCTAGGTCCAGGCTCTCGTATTTGCGTACCTGCAGGTCCGTTTTGTTTTATTCCCCCCCGACTGTACTCTGCCTCAGCAGATGTTTCCAAGTAGCACAGTTCCCTTGGGTCAAAGATAATGGGTCGGGTCTTAGAGCAGCAGACCTGGGCTGGGTCCGTAAAAGGCTTTGGGTACGGGCTTTATCGATTATTTAAATCTAATCCAGACCTGCGTTTGATTTTCAGCGCCGCTTACGACCTGGCTGGGCACTACACGGACACAACTGTCCACGACTGAGGGAGGGAAGGTCGGACGGGGATCCTCTGGGACAGCAGTCACAGACACGAACAAAAGGTGATTATTAAAGGTTCTGATCATCTCTGAAGATTTAGGAGAGTGAAGACGATTCTGAAGCGCCTGGTTTTTATTTATTACAGTACCGGTTCACACACACACACACACACACACACACACACTCACACACGCCCGTCTGCAGTGCCCCCGTTTTTCCTGCTTTGTATCCGATCCAGAGCGGCCGACAGTTTAAATTCGAGCACATCCTTGTGTTTTTCACCTCTTTCTCTCTTTTATCGCACCCGAGCCGACCGGACCCCCCGCGAGGCGGCCGTGACGACACTGCAGCGTGTGCAGATGCGATATTAATTAATAAAAGGCTGCGTGCAAATCAGCCTCGCTAATCGAGCTCGGTTTCGCAAACATCGAAAACTTACAGAAGTGGGTCTGAGGGAGGGGTGGGGGGTGGGGGGAGCAGCGTCATTACGGACGTTTGATTTTTACCTGGTGATTTGAAAGATGAAGAGGTTTTCCAGCTCGGGGTCTTAAAACTGGCTTTGTGTTTCTCTTTTAGGCCTTCTTATTTATGGCGCCATAGGTGGTCCGTCCCTAAGCAGGTCCCCCGACCAATCAGCTCGCTCCTTCCCTTCATCTGTCAATTCTCACTTTCACCCTAGCAACAGCGCTTTCATACTGAAACCTTCTCATTTTGGGAGGCTCTCATGAGCACCTCTCAGCCCTCTCTCTCTCTTTGTTTACTCGTCTCCTCTCTATCGGTTACAGAACGCCTTACAGATTTCACCCCGTGTTTTACACGAGTCTCTCACACACACACACACATACACACACACACACACTCCTAAAACCCAAGTCGATTAATAAGCCACAATTCCCCACTTAACACGAACGCAGAGCGATCCACCGAGTCAGGCTCGTTTAATCCACGACAAAGATTTGACTAAATCCCAAATCATAATATTATAATATGATAACGATATATCGTCCGAACCTTACTCTTATATTTATTCCCTCATGCTCAGTCTAACTGTGTTCATAATTATTATAAATATTATATTAGTTAGTGGACTTATCTAATGTTAATGACTTTTGTGCTAAAAATGGAAGAGGAACAACCCATACCCCCCCTCCCCCTCCCCCGTATTCGTGTTGTATAAATGATTTTTAAGAACTTTTTTCTATATTAAATGTATTGTTGATTTTACAGTTATAATAGTATTGGTGTTATTTTTAATACGAATAAATGTATTACTATTATTATTATTATTATTATAATTATATTATTATAGTAATTAGTATTAATATAATTATAATAATATATAATATTATAATACTATTGATATTATTAATAGAATAATAATACATAATTAATCATATAATAATTAATAATGATAAATTATATTATTATTATTATTATTATTATTATAATCATTCTTTTTCTTGTTATAATAATAATAACAATAATAATTATTATTATTATTGTTATAATTATTATTATTGTTATTATTATTATTATTATTATTATTATTTACAATAAAATATATTAAAATCATATAAATGTTTTAAAATATTTTAAATATGTAAATATTTTTATAAATCCATAAAAATAGTTTTTATTCCATGATGAAAATGTTTATATATATAATAATTTTTATTTAATGTATTTTAAAATGATAGAGTTAATTGCATAGTATTTACACATTATTTTTTCCACTATTTCCAGAAGTTACAATTAGAAGCAATATAAATATAAATTTCTATTAATATATAGCGTTATTAATCTAAAAAAAATATATTTTTAATTGTTTTTAATTAACCTAGTTTCCCGAATCCAGAAATTTTGAAACATTACACACCGACTATAAAAAAAAACCCCAAAACAAACCCAAACAAAAAGAGCATGAGAGCGTGTAAATCTGTTCTGATTGTGGACTCGTTTGAACTCACCCTGACCTGAACATCACCTCTGTACTATAAATACTTGATGCTGTGTGTCCCAGGGGGGACAGGGGGCTGTGGGTGGGCGGTGGGGTGCGGTGTTGGGGCTGATTAGATTAATTAAATAGTGGAGAATGTTAATAAAGAGACGGGTGCTGACCTGATTGTGTCCTTACATGTGTTGATTTGAACTCTCTGATAGTAAAGTAAAATACAGCTAAGAGGAAGGGATAGTTATGGAAATGGTCAGGACTTGGGGTGTTCCTAAAATCCACCCACATCCTGCTCCGGAATCCCAGCGTACGACCAAAAGTACCACAAAGGAAAGGGTTAGTGCTTAGTGAGATCACCACTTGATTTAATCTCACCCAACGCGAGCGCTCACCCACTCACACTGGGAAACTTTAGAGACGCCTGTTGACCTCGTGCGAAATTCAGCGACAGATGCGGTGACTTGTGTGTTCTGATTATTGTATAAACTAAATAAGTCTGGAACCTTTTTGAACCTTTCTTTTGTTTTTACATGTGACCTGTATTTGCTGTTTCCTGTTCTTTTAGTTTTATTTTATGAATTATATTACAATAATTTTAAACAAAGACCCTCTGCTGGATCTTATGGATTTAGCTTTTTGTTTTTTCTTGGCTCTGGTCCAAGAGGAGAGCTAAATTACGGTGTGTTAACGGCTGTCTAAACACATCCCATCACATTTCTTACAGCTAACGCAATCTGTCTCTCTCTTTCTGTCTCTCTCTCCCTCTGTCTCTCTCTGTCCCTAGATGTCCTATTCTCTGACCAGGTTTGCCATCTATGAGACCGTACGGGACATGATGGGCAGTGAGGGGCCCATGCCGTTCTACCAGAAAGTAATGCTGGGGGCATTCGGAGGTAAAGCTGGATCTGGATCAGAAAACTCACTAATCTAATCTAATCTAATCTCATTGTTAACCTGCAGTCTATAATGTGTTATTTAATTGTAATAATTAATGTTTTTTTTAAATTAGAATTTGTCCCTTTAATTACAAATCCTGTAATCTCTGATCTTTAAATTTAATCTTTGTTTTTTAATCTTTGCTTTTAATCTCTAAATCTTTCTGCTTTGATCTTTAATCTGTTTTTTAGGATTTACCGGAGGTTTTATCGGGACGCCGGCGGACATGGTTAACGTCAGGTACACCCTCGAACCATCGACTTATACTGCTCTCTCACAAAAAACAATAAATATTACATAGTTAGCATTTTATAAAAATAAACTTTTATATTGAATTATTATTATATAATAAACAAGTTAAAACATTTCATATTATTCCAGTGCTATTATTTATATGAAATTATATTTTATTACATAATATTATTATTGTTATTAGTAGTTATAGTATTTCTATTAGTATTATTTATGAATAGTTTATATTTATAATATTTTTATTGTTGTTAGTAGTTGGTAAGTTTTAAATTAATAGTATTTTTAGGATTTTAATTTTTTAAAATTAATTTATTACCATCTATAATCTTTGTTGGATTTTATTAGTTATTTTATTTATTTAATGTAATTTATATACCAATATCTTTGTTCTTGCTGTTGTTGCTATTTAATTTTATTATTGTAATTTTAATATTGTTATTTTATTAATTAAAATCACAATTATTCTTTATGATTTTGTTATTGTGTTCATTATTTTATTTTATTATTGTTATTGTATTAATTAAAATCAGTATTATCTTTATTATTTTGTTATTGGAGTAATTTCATTTTATTATTGTTTTTTAATTAATGAAAATCAGTGTTATTGTGGTTATCATTTAATTTTATTATTGTTTGTTTATTTAGTCAAATCAGTATTATCTTTATTATTTTTTCTTGGGGATATATAATTGTAATATTGTTATTTTATTAATTAAAATCAGTATCTTTATTTTGTTATTGTGGTTTTTATTTCATCTCATTATTCTTGTTCTCATGGTCATTTAAATTTATTATTAACATTATTAATATTATTTTTATTATTGTTTTTGTTGTAGTTTATTTATTTATTAATCTTAGCAGAATTATTTATTATTATTATTATTTTTGTTGGTATTTAGGATGCAGAACGACATGAAGCTTCCACCTGAGCTCAGGAGAAAGTGAGTTTTGTTTTAAACCTGTGTTTGTGGGTGGGGCCGTCTGGGGGTCTCGGGGGGTGGGGGAGGGGGGGGGGTGTCTGGTGCCCATCCTGAAGAACTTGGGGTGTAATCACTTTTGTTGCCAGTGGTTTCCAAATTAATGCACACATATAAAAGTGTCTGATTTTCAGTGCTGATGATGGTGTATTTACTTTTGGGAGGTACTGTATGTATGGAAATAATATACTGTATGGTTAATATTTTAGTGTGTGTGTGTGTGTGTGTGTGTGTGTGTGTGTGTGTGTGTGTGTGTGTGTGTGTGTGTGTGTGTGTGTG
>JAUZSU010163484.1:0-13658 GCA_034780255.1 Parotocinclus maculicauda | reverse complement strand
TGGACTGTGGAAGGAAACCGGAGTACCCGGAGTAAACCCACGCAGACACGGGGAGGACATGCAGACTCCACACAGAACGGACCCAAGCCACTATACCCTGGGATTAAACCCAGGACCTTCTTGTTGTGAGGCGGTGCTACCCACCAAGCCACCGTGCTGCCCCTCCAGCCATCACTCACTACTACTAGTGTTAGCAAAACCGATCCTAGCATATCTAGGGAAGGTGTTCCTACAGCTCCCTCACATCCTTAGATCATAACAGCATGACACTCACGTTCCCCTATGCTAGACTTCAACTGGAGGTATATCTTTTTGTGCAGTGGCCCCCAAACTTTTCAGTTCCTTGCTCCAATTTCTAAATACATATCTTATGAAACAGTATTTCTCTCATACCTCTGTTTCCTAGATATGTTTTCTATACTATTATTAGTAGAAGTAGTACTCAGGAATATTATATAGAATATATTTTTAGGTCTGTATTAACCACATTCAAATTCGTTTTGTATCTTATGTAGTGAAATAAATACTACATTTGATCTAATAAAAACGTACAAAATGTCTCTCCTTACAGAAGATGCAAAATTGTTATTTGGGTTGTACAAGCTTACATAATTACAGTTATGCACACATGACCTCCTGTCAGGGCTTAAATGTATAGGAATGAGTTAGCAGTGATTAAGGGCTTTTCATTAAATATTTGACGATCTACTTTTTTGTCCCTAACACAGTCTTACAAGGCATTCCAGAACTAAACAAATCTGTCATTTATCTGGATTGCTTGTTCTCTGCCGTTGATGTGCTCACACCATGATTTTCAGCTGATAGACAGTTTTGCCATTTGTACCAAAAATGACTCTTCCATGCTTTCATTAACTCAGTTATCCAAGTATTATTTGAATACAACTACATTCAGGCATGGCTTAAGTATATTAATACTTAAACATGTGTTTACTAAGTGCAAATATTCAATTCAATAGAACATCTGGTAGACCAATAAATCTCAAAGATTATCTCAAATGAAAAACCCTCAAATCACTGACAAAGACCTGGTAGTAACTACCAAACACGATACATGCCATGAACCTGTTTTTAATTTAATAGTTCTGTTGTTTGTTTTTCTTTTGTATCAGTTGAAAGCGTAAACATGAACAGCATAAAATGGTTATTTGGAAAAGCAAGTAAAGCAAGAAATGCACATACTGTACTTGAAGACTCCAGAATGTGGTCATTCCTGATCATTGTTTGCTCTTATTATTTTCCCATAATACATAAGAGAACACCAAGTTTACATGCTAGGTTTAATTTTTACATGTAACATTTGTTTTACTGAACATGACTATCCTTGATCATTATTTTATGCCATACAAGGTTCTTTTTGAGACATGTATGTACAGTATGTGCTTTTTCAACCTCTTTGCCACATATATTTTGTCCTTGAACATGTTGTGCGTGACATGTGGTTTAAAGCCTTAGGTGAAATGGTGGATCTAAATAATCACTCTAGAGGTCCTGCCCTCTAGAAAAACCTGTATTTGTTTCACTGGCTTAGGTTGTCAGTGCTGGTTTTACAGTTGAGCAGCACGTTCCCAGCAGACTACGTTTCAGCGATACTGTAGAATTGTGGTGCCTTCTATACAAAACAATATCGATGCCATATGGACCATTCCAGTAAACTGACTCAGAGCTGAAAACATTTTGAAATGCGTATTGCTGTTGTCCCAAAATCTGTTTTTGAACACTTTTACTATCCCAATACTAATACTAATATCCCAATAAGAAATGTTTTAGTGGTGTTTTGACAATTTAAGATCATTCTGTACCTAAAATAAAATTATCTACCCAGTCTATAACTAGCAAACACAGCTTTGAACATTTATACACACTGAAAATAATAACACTTTAAATAAAAACAATCGTAACTTAACTGAAAAAAAATGTGTAATAAATTTTTTGGTTGCATGCTAATTTTATACTTTTGAATGCATTGCTATTTATATGTGAAAGTGTCCTTAGCATTGGGGTCCTATCTGTTTCTAAACAAGCAGTGTACATTAATTTTACAACAAAATTTAATTCAATACATTTGGCATATATATATATATTTATATATATATATATATATATATATATATATATATATATCTAGAATAGCAATACTCCCCTTGCAGCTAGTCTTCTCTTATAACGTCTTTTAAGGTTGGAGAATACAGAACAATATAGGAAATTTGAAACCATTCCACTTTACAGAATCACCCAGGGTCTTCTCATGTACATGCTCCTATTTAGCTTAGCCGCAGGTTTTCTGTTGGGTTTAGAGAAGGACACTGAGATGACTATTACATAAGCTTGACTTTGTGTTCAGGAAATTCCTTTTGGAGGGAAAACAACCCCACAACACCACATAGCATATACCATACATAACAGAGACATCAGATATCAAGTGTAGTCACCCATCTTATTACACCAAACCCTCCTCTTGTTTGTAATCAAACGCTCAGTTTTTGGCCATAAAACAGTTTCAGTCCCAGTATCATTTGACACACTCCAAAAACTTTATCCTCCCCAACAAACTATGGGATATTTCAAAATGAAATATCCCATAATGAAATATCCACTAATTTCTGTGAGCAGTATATATATAAAAGTGGAGGCCATTGATATTTTGTCCCTCCTCTTCCTGGACCCTACAGAGGTTGCCCAGGTAATACAACTCCTGGAAGAATGTATTATTCCTTTAAACTTATTAGGCTATTATTTAACTTATTCTTAAACTGCTTAAATCATGATAATCATATCATCTACAAAAGTTACCCACATAATGTGTATTAACTTACTGCTTGGCTGTGAATGAAAGGGTAACATTCTCTTCCTGCCCTTTGCACAGTGTGCCAGACTGGTATCGAGACCACTGGTGGAAGGCTAATTTGAATTTGACCATTTTCTTTGACTGTATCTCTTTATTTAATACACCTTGTTCCTATAAAATTCAATACCAAACAGAAGCACTTTGTAGTTCTCCAGTTACAGATTGTACTCCATCTTTTTCTCTATGTACTCTGTTAATACTCATACTACTTTGCTCTCTAATGGTCAGGACCCACACAGAGCAGGTATTGTTTGGGTGGAGGATCATTGTCCGCATTGCAGTAACACTGATGTGGTGGTGGTGGTGCTGTTAGTGTGTGTTTTTTGCTGGTATGATTGGAACAAAGTGCAGTGCTGCTGGAGTTTTTAAACTGTTCACACGCTGGACACTCTAAAGATAGACTTACTATCTACAAGGTGGATACAAAGACATTAGCTTATCTGCTGTTGCACGGATTGTATCCTCTAATTCTTCATCAGTCCTCACAGGATGCTTCCTGCAGGATGCTGGTAATACGTGGGATTAATAATACGGACGGTGAGTGTAATAACAAGGAGGTGTATCTAATAAAGTGATGGGTGAGCGTATTTTGTCATATTGGCACAGCTGGATATTCTTTGGATTGCAGCCATCGCGTAAATCACTAAGAATATGAAGAACTGACACTAAACTTATGTATGTAACCCTAAACCTCACAAATGTGAGCTAGTTTTTTTGCAGTTAACTGACCTACTATTATGGCAAATTGAGGTATTCCCACTGAATATATTTATAATATTTTTTTTTACAGATAGTATTTAGTAAACCTATTTTGAGTAATTTAGGAGGGTCTGACATATGACATATGGACCATATACTGTTTAGTTGTGTGGATAGGCTTTCACCATAAGCAATAAGGAAATGTAACTGCTACTGTTGCATATTATTTTACCTTGTATATACATTGTGTGGAATAGAGTTGAATAAAATATGATATGGAAATGGAGCAAGGCATGTGGCAGAAGGGTGATCTGAAGAGTGCAAGCTACCTATTTTAGTGAGCTCTTTTGTGTCCATTGGCTACTCTGGCTAAGTTCAGCCTGTTTCTGTATACAGTATGTCCTTTAAATTATGCTCTACTCTGTGTCCTTTCAATATTTACTATTTCTCGGCTTTCAATGCCTTTTAGCATCTCTATATACATAGTGCCTGTAACAACTTCTTAAAGGCATATTTAATCCATTTAGAAGTATGAATGCTTTGGTCTCCATGAGCTACTCAGTGTGATAAATCTAGAACGTAAGTTAGGCTACTTTCTGCCAGAGGGGTTTAGACGTTTTTGTGGTTCCAAAGGCTCCCACGCTGGGGCAGGCATGCATGCACGGGTACTGCTGTGTAAACAGAGGCTCAGCAACAAACACAAATATCCGGCCATACAGCCTACAGGCCAGAGAAGGGAGCCTGACAGCTACACTGCTGTATTCATCATGACAATAGAGTTTCCTGACTTAAAGAAAGAAATCAACGAATGAGGTAACATATGCACAGCGATTGCTTTTAATGCAAATGCTCTGGTTTGCACGTACTAATCTTTCTTTCTCTGCCTTCGCTCACTATAACGCTATTAAGCGTGTATTCAGAGTGACAGCCATGGTATCGTGGCTATATAAAGGATTTGGAAAACATGTGGCAAAAAAATCTATTCAAGCAGAAAAGACCCACCACAGTTAATGTGAGCTGCAGCTGGTGTTAGGGCCCGTACTGACAGACATACAAACATACACACTCATACATTGAACAATCACACTACCACCAACAGTTAGACGACCACATAGCTTAAAATCAAATCAAGGAAATAGTTTTCATTGGTTAGCAATGACCAAGACTGAAGTGCCTTATAAGGAATAGCCGGCAGTGCCACTGCTGCTGAGTAAGCCCAAACAAAATGCTAAATCTACTGGTCTCTGATCATGAAGTGAAGCTGAGGCATGACCTCAATTACAAACCTACAATCAAATATTACAAACTTGGTAAGTGGTTATACATGATTTCTGTTTTATGAAATATACAACACCAATCTAGCCTTGTATAGCCCGATCAACCCCTATTATACAAGCCTTTACAATTTTACACACATGCACTTGTCTCTAGAAAGCTACTCTATGTGGTCCCACACAAGACTGTCCCCTTTCCTTGACTGTAGTACTTGAGACTGGTCTCAAAACCAATTCAATATGGATTCACAATGAAGTGACATAAGAATAATGTATACTTCCTATCCAGATTTCCTTTTGTTCAAAATAGACGTCTCATGGTGGCATCATAAGCAACCAGGTAACCTAACTCATGTCTTTGGAATGTGGGAGGAAACTGGAGTACCCACAGCAAACCTTCATGGGCCTGGGAAGGGCATGCAAACTCCACACAGTTCTAGTCTGATGACAGGATGGAACTACAGATCGCTGGAGCTGTGTGGCAACCACACTAACCACTTGCTCCACTGTGCTGCTCCAAGTTACAGTGGGTAATTTATAGTATATGGATCACTTTTTGGGTCAAAAGCAAATCTGCAAAATAATTCATTTTCCATTAGTTTTCTTCACATATTTGTGTGTACAGAAAGCTGGCATATGTAAAATAGATAATTTGTTGGGTGCATTCCTGGTCTGCATCATGAGTCCCTACTCTGAGTGGGTACTGTAACGTGAGAGCCACACCAGACCTTTGGACTATTCCCTGACCTTCTAGATCATTTCTGTCTGACCTCAGGTGCTGGAATCTTGTCTCTGGTCCTATTCTTGCACTGGAATTTGGACTGGCACTTCTCTTGGTCTCTCAGGTGCCAGACCCATTTGGTCAATCCTGCACCTGGTTAATCATGCCCCAATCCTGGGGCTGCAATGTAACTGACAAACAGTCAGTGGTGAAATGAGACTGTTGTTTATAAGCACTGCCTAGCTCACAAGATAGATGAAGAAAGAGGGTCTGGCACCCGAGTGACCAAGAGCAGGGTCTGGTGTAAAAATAGGAGCAGAGGCACCTGACAAAGACCAAACACATGGTGGGACACGGAAGCAATCTAGAATGTCTGGATCAGGGAAGAGACAAAAGGGACTGTGGACGGCAGAGGAAACAGGTACCATGGTGTCAGCCCTCCCTCAAGCTGTGGGCCCGCTTTGGGAGAGTGTCTGGGTTTACATTCACCTGACAGAAACTGACAGTCTAATCTGATTACAGATTGCATCAGCTGTGCCACTGCTGATGAGGTAATCTATTGAATATCTGTTCATAGGTTGTAAATTAAAACGTTAAACGAAATAACCTTATCAGCTGAGACTTCCTACATGGGAACTAGTATAAGGGATATCTTCCTTAGAGTTTCGGGCTTATTACATCATTGTAACATGGCTGCTCACACCATCAGCAGTAATAAAGTATAATTTTACTACTTTAAAATAAGATTTCTGTAGTTTTTTGTGTTTCGGATGGCTGCCACAGAACAATGTTACCAGAGGAAACAATGCTTGCCATTGATTTTTAATAAATTCAACTTACCACAGCTTATAAATTTAAAGGAAAATTGCTCATAATAAAGCTTTATTTTAAGAACAACCCAAAATGAATAAAATCAACAAAGCACTGGTGTTAAGGCTTACCACAGTTACTCTTACAATTCTCAAAATGAAATCTCTATGCGGTAGATTACATGTTGCATAGGAACTTTGTAGTCTCAAATGAGCTAATAACTAGCAGGGGGTATGATAAGATGCACATAAAAACGACCCTGCTCACTGTAATTAGGAAATAACTAAAAATAGATGCACATAAGCAGAGCTGGTGTGAATCTGGGGAATTCTTACAGGCAAATGTTTATCTTAGGCTTCTCATAATTGTGATTGTTCAGTTGAACCTGTCCACCAACAAAATCCCATAAATCAGATTTAGAAGTTAAAACACAATGTAACATTGTATGACCACTGTAAACAATTTTTACCATTTTAGTTTGTTTGAGAGCAACTAACAGAAATCAGGAATCCACTGTATTTCCAGTGTCATGTTCAGCCACTTAAATGTTTGGTAATTGTGCACCATTAATGGTGCAAATAGTTTGTCCTGTTCAAGTTACAGTGTGCAGTGTTTATTTTAACTCTGAAGATCAGATTCAAAAACTAGCTACAAAAAATGAAACGTATAAAACACCTAAATAAACATGCAATCAAACTTTGTCACCTCAACTCCCATTATCTAATTTCCTGCTTTAATTAATTCATTAGATCAGTGTTTCAAAAATTGTTGTATGCAAGATTACCTCAGAAACGAATGAAAGTCCCAAACAAACCTGCTCTATGAGCCGGTGCTTTAAACTGAGTTGAGTTTTTTACCCCCATTGCTTTATGTTAAAGTCGCTCGTGGTTGTTCAAGATCTGTGTCGACTTTTATGTGTCTACACTGAGCATGATGGGGGAAAGAAGAGGGGTTCAAATACACATAAGTGTGCGCACGGAACAGTTCGTTTTGGACACATCTTAATGTGAGATAAACATTCTAAAGATGTTGACTGTGCTAAGTTTAAATTCCATATTGACTTCAGACTTCACAAACAACCCACACAGATTTTCACAAACTGAACATATAACTGCAATCAGAAGAGGAAAGAGGAGCAAGGATAAGGTGCCAGCATGTCTACTGCAACTGTCGGTAATATGTTAATTTAACCAACAAAAAAATGTAGGGAGCCCACTGTATGGCTGACTAATCTTAAGATAACCTTGTGTGTTTCTGGAATGGCTGATGCTAATAGTGATGTTAAACAAACAAATTGGCAACTAATTGCCGTTTAATTTATAACTGAGGTTACAGCTATAACAGCTAGAAAAAATATTGCTATTTTTACTAATGCACAAAGATAAAGTAGGGGACATATTGTAGACAAATCCCTGGGGAAATAACCACACACAAGGGGTAGTAGATGTAATGAACGAGGTAGAGTGGTAAAACCCCACCCAACAGCCAGATAACAGGCCAAAAGAGGAAATAAGAAAGTCCCTGATAGCACAACATTATGCTGAGATCAAAGAAAGAAGATAGATCATTGTAACTGTAGCTGTAATCACTGTAATATGCTGAAAGGGCAAAGTAACTCTCGTTCAAGAAATAATAAAAATGTTTATCCTATAGTGGAATAGTGCATAGTGTAAACACTGAACATTTCAATAGTTCATTAATACTATATACAACTAAATTAGATTTTTAAAGAAAAAAAATCAAAATAAATACATTTGTATTTAACTATTTACAACATATTCCTAAGTTTGAAATCCAGTCAGCGTCCTCTATCCTTCCATTTGTTTGGGAGGATGTGTACGCCACAGGCTCTTGCATCACCAGGCTCATATTAATCCTGCTACACTTTCTGAATGGAAGGAATGTGTGTACTCAGGAAACAGTGTTGTGTGAGAAGGAGAAGGAAGGGGGCCACCAAACATCTTGTCGGACTTAAAAGGAAGCAGAGTTTCTGCTCTAGCGTTCCAGTCATGGCACTCATCCTCAAGCATGTTGTGAAATTTGATGCTTCTAGGTCTCTATGCTCCACAGCAACTTAGAACCAAACCTAATGGCTGTGTGTGTGTGTGTGTGTGTGTGTGTGTGTGTGTGTGTGTGTATGTGTGTGTGTGTACGTGTGTAAATATATATAATGTGGTACTGAGCCATCTAGATAGATAGATCAATATTATATAGATACTATATATACAGTGTTACTTTGGTTTTTGGTTCTTATACACCCCTGGACCTCTTTACATTTGGTTTAAGATGATTTTGGCTAGAAACATTATTCTGAATTTTTAACGTTTGCTCGGTGCTTCTTGCATTCGCTTAAACTTGTGAAACGTGTATAGGTTAAACCGCGAGACTCGTTTTAGCCAAAACTCTGTTCACTGCTCAGTTCATCCATCCATTCATTGTTTTATCTGTTTAATCATTGGTCAGGGTTGCAGGAACATGCAGGTGCTAAAATGGTAAGTAAGCAACTAAAAGGAAAAGGAATCCTGAATGTTCTTGGTTTTTACTTTTTACTTTCAATCATTTACTCCATGAATTCCATGAGATTTTGACTTTTAATACTCATTAAAATTTTATTATTGATTTAAATTATAGCATTTACTTAATTTTACCATTACTACAATGTAATTATTAAGTTAACATATAGGCCACCCATGGAGGATGGGTCCCTATTTAAGCCTTGGTCCTCCCAAGGTTTATATCTTCTTTATTCAGGGAGTTTTTCCATGGCACTGTTGCCCTGGAAAAATCGCAATTTGCGATTGGCCTTATTAGAAAATATAATATTGTAAAGCTGCTTTGAGACAATGCTCCATTGTAAAATGCACTATATAAATAAATTTTGAATTGAATTGAATCGATTAACCAAATGTAGATTAATGTAAGTATTTTCAGCCATGTGGTAGGTTCTGCTATGATCCAGTATAAACCAGATTAAACTCATAGGCTCATGTTAAACTTAACTTGCCAGGTGAAATGGCTAAAATACGCTGAAGCTTACAAAGACTGGAATGAAGATCTGTGAAAAAGAGTAATGTAATGATACATATGTATTGGATCAGCTGGGATTGTGTGAGGTTTATTTGCTTGGCTTAGTATTTTTGTGAAAGGATCAGCAATATTAGCAATGTTACTTATAAAGCCTGCTAATGATTAAGGAATGCAACCAGAAACAACATAGATAACATTGTTGTAGTAATGAACACACTTACACTGAGGGCATACACAAGGAGGGGACTGAGAAAGACGTAATAGAAAGCATTTTAGGTTTATTGGACTGACAATACATGATAGAACACATATAGAGGCTACTAATACAGAACAGACATAATCTGTAGGTATAAGTTACACACATAGAGGAAAGTAGGTAAACTAAGGTAAACTAAGGTAAACTAAGCACTCACAGGATAAATACGCAAAACAGGACACACCAAGAGCAAAACACACCTGATCAGACTGGTCAGAATAACTGTACAGGACTGACATTAAGTCAAAAGGGAGCCAGAACTGGTGATATAGAGCAGTGATTTTCAAACTGTGGTACCACTGCTGGTACCATGAGGCATGAGGTGGTACGCCAGATGACCTTGGAAAATGTACTTGATAATTATTTATAACTATTTAATTCTTTAATTTGAAAAAGCAAAAATTTGTATGTATAAACTACGTTTCAGACATTTTTTATTTGTGGTTGGGTTGACGTGGGCTACACAGACACCCGAGGTTATCTATGGGTTACCTCCCATTTCCTTTACGTTGCACTAGCTGCTCCCCAAATTCAGGCTTTTCCAACATTCTATCAGAAAACCTTGTGAATTTCTCTGAAACGACAGTTGCAAATGAATGCCTATAATAAATGACCCATTAAATCCTGGCTGAAGGTAGCAGAAGCCAGGAGCAATGAGCCCATAACGGTAAATCAACCACGTCTGTTGAATTAGTTGATGATAAAGTTAATTCATCGCCTGCCCTTGCATCAACCAATGCTAATTTAGACAGAGGCAGCACTGCTAGTGTTACAACAAGCTCAGAAACAACAATACAAGATGGTTAGCCAGAGTTTGGGATTTACCTATTGTGTTACAGAGAGGAAGAAATAAGATCATAATAGGTTGTGCATTTAAAAGATGTGAATCCTATACACTTAGGTAATATGCCTGCTGTGTACAAATGTGTGTGTGCAGTGCATGTTTTTCCGTGATGAGACTCATAGGCCTTAATATGTGTGCACCAAAATTGACGCGGGAGTGAGCAGGGGATTGGTGTTTAGACTGAGACAGCACAGAAGCATGCTAATGTCTATGTGGTTTCTTGGAATTGCTAAATATTTTTATTACCAAAAGTAAGTGGCCTCCTTTCTGATCTAATCTTTCCCTCCGGCTATTTAAGTGCGGGTTCTAGTGCTGTTTGTGGCCAGGTCGTCTTATTTCATTTGCGCACCCGACCATCGGTACGCACACGTGCACCTTGACGCGCCTCGTCTGGTTGCTCTGCTGTTCGCTACGCCGCTCGCTGCAATAGGGTTATGGCAGCTGTCCCGGGGCTTCTAGTGCCGAAGAACGGGTAGGAGGGGAACTTCCGAGGTAATTAGTGTTTTAGGGGCACATCGAGGGTTTCCGTTCCGCCGTAACGCGTGTTCTGTCCTCGGCACCTTTCGAGCCTCACTCTAGCTGGCTGCCCGCTCGATATGATATGCGCCCCGGTTAGAGTTTCCCCACCCGGCTGCGCATTTTAGCAAACACCAGTATGACAAAAATGATAAACATTTGCCTGTTTCTCTGCCAATGCTGATGTTCCCGAAGTAGAGTTCCCAAAGCAGAGCAGACTGTGAGCAGTGGGTGTTCTGACCTCACTAATGGTGTACATATACTAGATAATCTCTACTATGCCTGAGCATGTTTGTTGGACTGCTGTGATCAGTCTGTACCTTGTCCAGGTCCTGAACCATGCTCAGGCCCACTGACTTGGGTTCATGCACAGTTCAATTGGACTCAGATACAGTAGGCATCCACGCATGAAACACAAATTCGGGTGCCTCCATAAAAATCTTCTTATATGTGCAGCATGAGTTATATGTGCAATCACAGAAGATTGCTACAATGCACAGCAAATAAATTTCTAAAACATGTAGGAGGGCTGTGTCAGAGCATCCAAAACTTCAAAAAAGCCACAAAGTAAGTAGAACCATAAAGTCCACTGTGCTGTGTAAGCACGTCTTTAAAGTAGTTTAACGGATGAGATGTTGGAATGTCCATCCACTTTTGTTCCTGTAATGTATTTGAGCTATATAGTAGCTATAAATCAAATAACAAATGGAACATCTGATAAACAGATACCCTATGATACTGAAGGATGAAGGGTCAGCTGGGTAAGTGCTGATCAGATCCTAAGCAACACCAAAGTACTTTGAAAGTTCAAAAAAGTGGGTAAATATAAATGTTCAATGTGCTATTAATATGCCAAATAGCTGTTTGGCATAGGGCACTGATCAGTTTTTAGGATTTTAACAAGTCACACACACATGAGTCTTATACGTATGTAGCAGAAGAGTGGCTCGGTGGGGAAGCACTGCCGCCTCACAGCAAGAAGGGCATGGATTCAATCCCTTCTGTTTGTAGTCTTCCTGTTCTCCCCGTGTCTGTGTGGGTTTACTCTGGGTACTCCAGTTTCCTCCCACCAAATGCCAATTGGCATTGATTTGAGTATATATAAATAGCTCTGAGATGGTATGGAAGTAACCTTTGTTGCTGAAATGGCCTCTGATGCCAATAGTGGCATAAAAAAATCCAAATGAACAAACAAATATGTAGCAGATGCTTTCCTATATGCTGCAGCTCTATGTAAGTTTGACAACATACATAAACTACATAAAACAATTCGTAAATTGTTCGCTCTAATGGACCTTATTTAACAACCCAAGAGACCTTACATTAATTAACACTAAAGACATTTTTGAGGGGAAGAAAAACAAACTGCAGTCTAAGTATAAGTACAAAGGCATGTCACAGAGCTGAAGGGGTGTCCTGGCTTTCATTATGGAGAAACAAGTTTCCCAACAAAGAAGTCTCAAGAACAGCCTTTGAAGTAATCCATGGCTTCCCAGATGAAAGTCCCAGCGCAGGCTCACATCAACTCTGCACAGTTAACTCGTCCTTTACGGGGGAAGAGCTGATTTACAAAAGCTGTGTATGAGATGAAAGCGGAAGTAGAGGTTAATAAACTTTGACATGTTGGTGTCCCTCTCACAGAAATGTTGAGAATTGTTCGAAACATCAGTGATTGTGTGTTCTGAATTAGCCCACCAGGGCCATCAGAACGACAGCATTTGTTTCCAAAATGAAACTGAATATATTTGGGTAGACAACATGTAGTTGCTTCAATAGGTGTGATGAAGTGACCTTATGGCTGGAGTCTGCAAAGCACATGAATCTTGAATTTATAAATCACTTTAGTCAGTAAAGTGATTTTACATTGAGCTCTGATTAATTTCCTGTCTCTGTATGTGTCATGTGGCTCTGGAGCTTCTAGCATGGACACACACACACACACACACACACACACACACACGCACACACATATATATATATATATAACACAAACACACATATATACAGGTATGTGCTTTTTTTATGTGCTTTTATTTATTTGATCAATGTCCACCCATTTAATGATTGAGGTCTTAAAAAGTATAATAAATTATAATAGGAATATAATATCTACTATTTAAGTCTGGATATTGTGTGTGTGTGTGTGTGTGTGTGTGTGTGTGTGTGTGTGTGTCTGCACTACCCTACCAGTCGTGTGCTCACTTGCATGTTAGCTCACATTTGGACTAGAGACTGTTTGACTGTTTAAAATTAGTTGATGTCTTTTTTGTGTAAGTTTCTTGTGTTTGTATAAATACCCTTTATATTTACATTATAGAAGCATAAAATAATGTGACCTAAACTAGCTCAGTAAATATCACACTGGCTACCCCGGTTTATATCCTCCCACTGGTAAATTTGATAATGCCCATAAGTCAGCAGCTGGGAATATATTAATTAACTCATGATACAGTCGTTGATTTGTGTCTGAACAAAAGCACATAATATTAAAAATAGTAAATATATAAACTGATGTGAATATGAATTGATATGAATTATGGCCCCAACATTTGCAAACTGTGACTTGAGTATCAGTGGCGGATGCTGGTCTTTCAAGGAGGGGAAGCTCAATTTCGGCCTACATCATAAAATGATTCGCTCATTTC